>JAQFZB010000181.1:0-23360 GCA_034695165.1 Desoria trispinata
TGATGCTATTTTTGATCAATTTTTCAGTTCGTTTTAAAAGTTATTTTAAAGTTTTAATCGTGCCTCACCTAAGCAGTTCCGTTTTTCGGATTACATTTTTATATCCTGCAACAGTTAATCTCTGAGGAATACTATTTTAATTAAACAAAAAGTAAATAATCTCAACTATTAAAATTATGAAAGCCACGGTAAATAAACCCACACAACTAATAATCAAAGCCACCAACCCCTTAAAAGCAATGGGAATTTCCACTTCATCTTCCCACCTTTTACCATTGCAAAGTGACAAGAAAGCATAAAACCTCTTAATCTTCATGACCTTCTCAAGCTCATTATTCTTCCTCACCATATTCTGATAAACCAGGGAAATTAAATTATAATGAATATTTTTAAATTCAAACCCAATAATCCCTGATTCATAAATCCTGGATATCTTCTCAATAAATATCAGCTCGAAAAAGTTTCTTCCGACAATCCAAGGTTTTCTAATGGAGAGTTGCTGAATGCTATCATCTTCATCGTTGAAAACGTAGTAGTCTGTAAATATCAACATCCACGTTGACCAGGATTGAAGATTTACTTGGAAATCCAGAATCCCAAATGAAGATCCATCAGGGGAATTCAAAAGTTGAAAGAATTCTTCCCTCTTATATTGAAATAAAATTTGACGCATGGAATCAAAATTCAATTGATTGATTCGAAGCCTTAGTTTTAGTAGTTTCCCTATTATCCTCTGATTTTGAATTCCGTAAGTAAAGATGGAGTTTGTGAATAGATTTTGAAGAGTTATCATTTTAACAGGACTTTGTACTAGAGCTTCTAGCGTTTTTGGGGTTGATGGTGGCTGTTCACCACGTTTTAAATAGGAGAATATCATCCCTTTGTAGCCATTTGAATGTATTATGATACTTAGAAAATAAATGTATAGGATTGTTTGCGGATTTTCTGAAATTCTAGAAGATATTTCTCCTTCTGAGTTGTCAAAAACATAACCGATGCTCCAAAATAATGTTTTCCATTTTGAGCTTTTCAATTTTTTCGAAAGAATGATTGCAAAAATAAAGATTGTTGGAAATAGCAGTATCCAAGTATGGAAATCAAATGGCTTAACTAGCATTGTGTAATCGTATTGAGCTCTGGTGAAGATGACAAATCCCATGTAATAATATCCACAATCGTAATTGATCCATGTTTGGTCCTTAGGTAATTCCGTCACAGTAGGCCTTGTCACGAATCCAATGGAAGGTTCATTTTCATATGGCGTGATACGGGTAGAATTTAAAATATCCATGAGCAGATCAATTACGAAATCCGAATCATCATTTCCTTCCCCTTTTATTTGCTGCTCCTGGAAATTCCCGTGGATACGAAACCAGAGGAGTGTTAGGTTAATCCCCAAGCTTGTTTTAACCGTTTCCATTGTTAACATGCAGATTATATACAGAGCATTGTTAGTCCACTGGAGGTATTTGGAGGGAAGTGGCAGCTGAACTAATTGTTTGATAGCGGGGACAGCTCCAAAGTAAATGACACATTCTGGGATCCTGTTGGAAATGTATGGTAGACTTGGAAAGAATAATAATTGAATGTGGAGGCCTCCTGTGAATTTTAAAACTTCGATTGTTGTGTGATTTGTCCCAATGACGATTGTTGGGGTGGGATTGGGAATCCACTGCCATATCCTGGGAATATGGATGTAATGATTGGGGAACAGATTTTAAAATGGGAAATGTTCTGCAAGGATGGATTTTACGTTTACTAAAACTAGAATTGTCAAATAGTTCATTTCAATGGGACTGTTGTTTGACGAATGGGATAATAATTAATAACTACCAATGAAAAGAAGTAACGCAAGCCAATTAAAATTATCTTTCAAGTATTCAAATGCCAGATTGAATATATATTATAACGTTTTCTAAACTTTATAATAATCTGTAAGTTTATTAGAAACTTTTACAAACAATATTTATACTTTTTAATATTTGTACTTTTATCTTTAAAACTCACCATCATATTTGCTTTAACCTTTATCACACAGTTGTATGTCGTTCTGGCTGGAGCACCTACAATACCATATCTACCTAAATGAATGGTGTAATCGAGATTGAATGAATTTAACGACAAGTAATAATGCTTTTATGCTTTTAGCGAGTTATTTTTGGTATCAGACAGTTGCTTGAAAAAAATTTTTAACCTAAATTCATAACGTTATAAACCCAGCTGAAATTCTGTATTTAAACTTTAAAATTATTGTCATAAATAATAGGGATGTTGATTAGTTTATGGGATACGATGAGGTAGTTATTAATTAATGTCGCTTTTCGGATTGTTGAAAACGACTACTGCTGACACGTTAATGTCCACTACCAAGGATAAACTAAACCGGTAGGAATTTATAGTCAATGATAACAGTTAGTCCAACCCGGGATGAATCGGTGTCTGTCTGTATGTCCATTTGTATCCACTATGGAGGGTCTGATTTTAGACTTTGGATCTTCCAAGTCACGCTCCAGCGGAGGTGTGGGTGACAATATGTTAAAAAACCAATCCCAATAACTATGGGATTGGTTATTTATTGTAGACACGTGTGCCAATACTTTGGTATAACTGTTACAATGGTTTAACAACTATCAATACTTTGGTATAACTGTTACAATGGTTTAACAACTATTCGTTCTTTTAATAAATGGTAACATTGAGAATCATTTAGAAACTTTATCACCAGGAACTTCATCTTCAATTATAAACAGTTTCATGAATAAACCTTTAATAATAATAGCTTTATTGTCAATAAGTACAACGGAGATTTCGCAGTTTATTTTCAACCCATGACATAATTTTGGGTGTGAGGTTAGGTTACAATTTTGACTAATTAAGAATAGTGTAATAACTTCTGTAGTTTTAATCCTAATACTTATATGTAACATATGGTGGCATAGGAGACTTATAAACTTGTTATATAAAATACTGCTACGAAACAATAAATTAAAATATATTCTATAAATGTTGACCTAATATAATACCAATTAAAGATAACCAATTACCCGCATAAGGTTAATGGATAAGATATTGCTAACGTGTAAAAACCAGGTGAATTTGGCAACGTGGGAAACCACCTTAGCTCTTACCCAAAACATACCAACTAGAATTTTGATTTTTTCGTACTATTAATAAGATTTTTATTGATTTTTGAACAATTTTCGATAAGAATACACTACACCTGGTTATAATACACTGAATTACACCAATTTTCTATAAATTACTTTAATTTGAACTACTTAAATTAATATTTTACTAAAGAATCATATCCTAATTTCTACAGATATTGGGCTGAAGTTCATGGCATGAAAAGACGATGAGGACGGCATGACTCAATTCTGAAATTTTGGCATAAAATCGAACAAAGTCCAAACTAGAACATATAAAAAAATTAGAATTGAGTCATGCCGTCCTCATATCGAAAATCGAGCTGACCCGATCGGGTTTTTGTCCCTTTTTATACTGTTTTCACCCAATTTTTACGACATTATGATGTCGTCAAGGAGAATTTCTCTCTAATTCACCCACCACCACAAATATGGAAACAAAAATAATAAATTACACAAACACAAATTAATATTAAAAAGTACATTTGAACGCATTTTGATATTCTCTTTCGTTCATTTTGAGATTACTATTGAATAAGAGTCTTAGATTATTGTGTTATTATTTTTAAGTTTTTTTTCCTGGTTTATCATTATTATTATCAATTATCATTATTATTTTTCCATAATGCCCCGGAAAGAATGTGCCACTTGCTGCAGAAAACTCAATACTTCTCAATTACAACGCAGGATTGGGGAACCAGATTATTATCATTTGTTTGCTGATTACATGGAAGATACTATTCATGATTATTCAAAAGAAGAACGAATTTGTGGAAAATGTCATGTTTCGGTTAGTTTATACTAAAGAATTTGAAGGGCATAGATTATCACTTATATCTTTATAGATCAAAAATAAAATAAGAATTAAAAGATCCAACGGCTCTTGGATATTTCCAAAATACAAAAATATAATTGCTGCCTCCGGATCTGAATTAGTTGTTGAGTGTGAGCCAATATTTGAGCCTGAGTCAATGGTTGAGTCCGAACCTATAGTTGTGTCTGAGTCAATGCTTCAGTCCGAGCCGATGTTTGATTCCGAGGCAATGATTGAATCCGAATCTATGTTTGTGTCTGAGCCAATGGATGAATCTGAACATGAGTCAGCAACAGAAATGCTTCCTTCTAATACTATCCAAGGCTCAAATAAATTAAGTCCCGTGGTTGTATCTTCCTCCTATGAATCTCAATCTTCGGTTGGATTTGGAGGAGTTTCTCAAGCTTCAGTTTTCACTATTGTAAGCTATGAGCTATGCTTTAAATTCTACTTTAATGAATTTATTTTCAAATTCGATCGAAATAGGAATCCCAGGGTCTCGTTTCCAATAGTTGTTCTTCTTCATCAACTTCATCAGTTAGAAGATTTCCAAAAATACATTCAGTTTGATTTGATTTGATAACTTTATTCAAGTGTTTGCTTACATACAGACAATGCTGATAAAATGAAGGAACACAAAAACGTAGCTCTTAAACCAATTTTAAGCCTAATTAATTAAGATATATGTAATGTTATTTTAATTTCTATCGTCAATAATTTTTTTAGTCAACAGGGTTTTAAACATATTACAACTTAAATTTGAAACATCTTTTAGGTAATAAGGAAGAGAGTTCCATAAAATAGTTGATTTACATTTGAATGATGATTTGATAAGTTCGGAGTTGTATTTCAATACTGCTATATTGCTTGCACTAATGGAATTACGAATGTGAGGCTGCAACTCAAACATTGAACTAATAAATTTAACAGGACTAATAAATCTTAACGTTTTAAATACAAACAGGGCAGTGGTAAACTTAACCCTTTCATCTACATTTAACATATCATACTCTTTTAATAACTCTTGCTCTGACATGGATGAGTAGCCAGGATAATTTCTCATCATTTTATTGAAATATTATTGTAATTGGGCTTTTCTTGTCGGGCAAAGACAATACCAAATAGGGGCACAGTAGTCAATTATCGACATTCCGTACGTGAAAATCATTATTCTATAAACTCTATGTGTTACAAATTTACGAAAGTGCTTTAAAACACCTACGACCTTGGCTAACTTACATTTAACATGGTCAAAATGTGACTTAAAAGAAAGACTAGGGTCTAAATAAACTCCTAAATATTTGAAACTGTAGGATCTTTTTAATACAAAACCATTTAAAGTAACTATCGGGTCTTTTGGTATACTAGTGTCGTTTGACTTATGGAATACCATAAATTCTGTCTTAGATAAATTGATTACCCTGACATTTTAGCCAACTAGATAATATAAATAATCTATCTGATAGTCTCTTACATAATTCGTGAATATTATTTCCACATATATATATGACTAAATCATCAGCAAACAGAAGAAAACTTTCCGTGATTACGCTTCCCACATCATTTATATATAAGAGGAAACCAATTGTTGAAAATATACTGCCTTGGGGCAAACCTCTATAAATAAAATATGTTCTAGATTTATAGGACCCTAACTGTATGTATTGTTTTCTTTCTATAAAATAATCGGTCATAATTCGCACAATGTATGGGTCTATATTAAATTGATTTTTCATTTTCTTTAGTAAAATTAATTGGATAATAGAATTAAAAGCTTTTTCTAGATCAATGAATACAGCAACTGCTCGAGTGCAGCGTTTGTCTATGGCTTCAAAAAGTGACTGTGTTAAACATAAGAGTGCCGTGAAACAAGAGCAAGATGACCGAAATCCATGTTGATTTTCACAAAATTGGTCGTTTGTTTCTAAGACTAATTTAATTCTATTACATAATATTTTTTCTAAAATTTTACTCATAATTGACAAATTACTTATTGGTCTGTAATTATTGGCATCTAGCTTGGAGCCCTTCCCTTTAAATAAAGGTAAAACTCTAGCTAATTTGAATTTTGAAGGATACCATCCACTGTGTAGTAAAACTGTAAACAGGTATGCTATTGGTACTGCTAGACAGTTTAAACATTTGTCAAGAACAATCGGTGGGATATCATCTGAATCTCTAGCAGATTTGGAACTAATGCTTTTATACGCTGACATCACCTCGGCATTGCTAATAGGTATAAAATCGTCAGTATCTTTAATTATTAAGGTAGCTTTAAAGTCTTTGAGCGCTTTAACGTTGTTGTCTGACATAATAATAAATTTTTCACTTAAAATATCACATATTTCATTTTGTTTTGTAATTAAATTTGAGCCTATCTTTAGTTCGGTTATTGACTCATGACCTTGTTTGTTTCCTTGAAGCAAATTTAGTGATTTCCACATAGATTGTGATTCTAAATCTACTTCAAAATTTTTCGAGAAAATACTTTCGTTTAGCAACTCTACATTGAAATGTGACAAGATTTCGTAGTTTTTTGTAATGATTGAAACTCTCTTCATCTTTGGATTTTAAACTGTGAAGTTTTAGAGAATTTCTGTGATGTATCATCTTCTTTAGTTCTGGAGAAAGCCATGGAAGATAATCTCCTTTTACTCTCTTTTGTGACTTCGTTACGTGATCTGCTAAGCATTTATAGAATATTGATAAGTTGGTTCATCTCAAAGTCGATGTTTCTTGTGCGCTGGGAAAAGACGCTGTCGAATACCAAAGCTGGCTCTTAAACAGGCTTGGTTCCAGAAGAACATTTTTATCCCCCATAAAAATCGATGTTGCAGTTCCCGTTTGACTGGAAAAGTATTTACAGCTGAGGCGTTGGAGTTGATTGTTCCCACCAAAAGTGGAATACTAACGACTGATGCAGACATCAGCGAGTGGATTTTTGACTTGACAAGTCAATGTATCTCTGATGGAAAGACAAAACGTCTTAATTTTGATGACGTAAACAGTGTTAGACACAGCGAGTATGAAACCCTCGTCGGATACAATAAGCAGCAGTTTGATGACGTGCACAACACAATTAAGTCACATATATATAGTAGCTATAACCGGAGTACAAGGAATGCGCTAGCAATATATCTGATGATTCTTCGGCACGCTCTTTCTCAAGTAAAACATCTTTCGTAGAAGTTTGGATAATTTGTTTTTAACGTACTTTTGTGCTAGGTGGTCATTGCTTTGCTTTTCGGAAAAAAATCAGAGCACTATTAGTAAAATCGTTAACACAGTATCAGCTGCCCTTGAAAAACACTTTGTACCTCTTCATCTTGGATTCCAACATATTACTAGAGAAGAAGCTATTTCAAAACACTCGATTGATCTTTGTAAGACTCTTTTTGACGGGCAAGATGACACCCTATTTCTTCTTCTTGACGGAACCTATATCTACATAGAAAAGCCTCAAGATATGGAATTGCAAAAGCTAACGTATTCCATACAAAAGGGCGACAACCTAGTTAAGTTTATGATGGTTGCGACGTCCAATGGGTATATTGTTGAAGCTGCAGGTCCATTCTATGCTAATGGAAATAATAATGATACAGGTATTTTAAAAGCAATGATCAAGGAGGGTGGGATCAAGGAGTTTGTTCAGCCTAACGATCAGTTTATTGTGAGTCATTAATATTGTTCTGTAAATGCACATATTATTTTCCCAACAACAACTAGCAAATGGTTCTACAGGTTGAGAGAGGTTTTTGTGATGTCATTAGAGACATTAAATAGTTAGGAATTAAGTGCCAGATGCCCAATTTAAAAGGAAAAAAGAAGCAATTTTCAACAAAGGAAGGAAATGAATCACGGAGAGTGACTTTGGTCCGGTAATAATATAGAGTGCTGCATCTTGCAAGTGCATCAATAATTTCGGAACACATAAAAATTCATTATAGATCACTCATCGAAGCTATAAATGGAAGAATCAAGCAAAGGTTTAAGTTCCTCCGCATTTCTATTCCTGGAGGCTATCTTGGATCTATTGGTGGCCACTTTCGTGTAGCGTGCGCACTTATAAATGCATTTAATCGTCCACTTACCCAAAACAGTCCTCGAATAAATGGAATCGGTCGCAGAGCGCTTGAGTTGATACGAACAAGAAACATATTCAAGAGCGAAGTAGAGCGATTAGTTATGAACAGAAACACTAGACGATGGATCAAAGCATCAGGACAGGTCATCCCCAATTGTCCTTCCCTAAGTCTTGCAGATTTTGAGGTGCTTACACTTGGGGTCTATCAAATTAACCTCGCTAAACGCTACACTAAGCTACACTTGACTGAAAATGCCGATTTTGAAATTATGCTAAATGACGAATTCGTGGGTATTGTGATTCACATCCTCAAACACTTACGATTTATGGATTAAGTTCGACGATCAAAAACAAGGTGGATCTGCAATTATGGGTTACTGTTGTACTTGTGCTCAAGAAAATCGGACTGTTGGTTGCTGTGCACATGTGGCATCTGTTATTTGGTATATGGCATATCACAGACATCTTCCCGTTCTCGAATTATGCATGCGAAATCGAGATTTAGGAATATTAGATGCTGGCGTCATTAATCGTCGGGCTTTGAGTATTAGTGATGGAGAAGAGGAGGAGTTTAATGTCGAAGGTTCCGTTCTCATTGAAGAGGAATCCGATCTAGAGTCTGCTTCTGATGATGAGCTGTCCCCTGATATGTGCTAAGGTGTCGTATATTTCGTTCTCTAATAAACTTTTTTGAGGAAACGTTTGGGTTTTGTCTGAAGACAATCAAGGAACAAAGCATTACTATTAAATAAATTATATAAAATACATTAATGTTGAGTTGGGATTTTTAGGTGCCTATTATTTATTTAAACACCAATTATTTAAAATCTCAAGCATAACATAACAAAGTCATTCATTCAAAATTCATTCATATCATTCAAAGTATCACTTCTTATTATGTCATGTTATTCCAATGCCCTGCCACAACCCTATATAACATATTTTTATCATTATTTTCTGGTATTTAATATATGTTTATAGTTTTCAGGTTATTACCCGGTTGCCATCTGGAGCTGAAAGTCACAGATCTGTATTATTGACGTATTATTTATAACTCTATTTGCAGGTGTTGAAATAGCGGAAAATCCTATTATTGCCGAGTGGTTTGACATGAGTTATTCCCTTTTATTCGCAGTATGGATGAACCGCTTTTGCAGCAGGATAAAATGTAAGTGTAAAGAAAGCATTAAATAAATAATGCAATCTAACACTCAAAAAGGGTTCCCCCATGGCAATAAAGGTATCCTCTCCGAGTGCATTCCTGAAAGGAGGTAAGTCATGCTGGTACCACGGGGTGGCGTGGTTCTACCACGGGGAGGTGCTGCTAGGGGGGAGGTGGTAGTGGTGTGGCATAACATGACATAACAGAAGGTGGTAAGCATAAAATGGCATCTGATGATAGTTTTAATCTAATACTATCATCAGGACCCGTTTTTAATTTAGCATGGGTCGTACACAATTGCTAACGGGTCGTTGACTAATGCTGTCAATCTGAGCGTTACAAGCTATGGTCGAAACACGTTATTTTTGGTGTTGTGTATTCTTTTATATGTAATTCCAATAAATAAATACCCATACATGCATCCATTCATTTGCATATTTCATCTGATTATTTTTTTTAATGGATGGAAAGTTAGAATATAATATATTGTGATTTTTGGTGGTTGGATTGTCTGTTTCCATGTACCTGTACCATGTGCCTATTAGCCCATAGTTACTCCCCAATTTGAGGGTATTTAGCCCACAATCTGGTAGAAAGGGGATCAGATTCTTTGCCACGAGGCAAGTCTGGTCTAGTTTAATATGCCGGTGTTAAAGAATATGCCGGCTCATATCAAATAAATACATAAAAGCATATTCAAAAGTGAAGGCAATGGCAAATAAGGGAAATAGCATATTCCGTGTAAAATCATTTTATTAGTTTGTAATCTGATCAACCATATGTCAACTTTTAATATTACTCAAACAACAATATGTCATGAAATGAATAATACAAACAATATGTTATTATAGTAAAACAATTATGTAAAAAGTTATGATTAATCTACATTAATTTCGTTTAACTTTACACTCAACCGTAATATTTAATCAAAAAAATATATATTAAAATATTATTAGCAAAGAATAATAACATGCACAAAATTATGAAGGAGAAACAAATAAAATAGCCTCCTGTCTTAATACTTGTAAAATTTAGAGAAAGTAAGCCAATAACAGTATAACATTGAAATCTAAAGTAAATTTATTTAAAGCTAACTGCAATGCGTCTATTGGAGATTATTGAAATATTTAGTATAATGTAGTAGTTTTATGCTTTAATTAAAACTAAAGCACAATTTTACACACAAGTATATCCACGATACAAGAGTAATTTTAAATATATATCAATCAATTGACAAATAGAACATTTTTGCTTTTCCATTTCAATTTTTTAATACAACTTTAATCCAACCGTTTTAAACTGGTATTAAAAAAGAATCATAGTTAATGAATTAAGTACTTGTATTTTTATCAATTATATTTTATTATGAGCTCCATCTATTCTAAGCTATGCCAATATTAGTTTAACATTTTGACCGCATTAGTTTAAATTTTAAACGTTTTACACATGAAAATCATCCAAATTTGAAACTCACTATGAAAATGTATGAAGTAACCGAGATTTGATGAATGATATGCAAATAAATTATTTGTTATTTTGTATCATTTTTCTTATAACCTACCTGTTCTTAAATTAGATTTGACCTCGGTGAAAAGTGAAGATTATTGAGTTATTGCGATAAAGTTAACTAATAAACATATTTATCTAGTTATACCTTGATAAGAATTTCGGGCTACTATCCCGAGTGGATGTCTGGTATCAATTTATCTTCACTCAACAAAACTTTCGTGTTCTCGGTTTAACAATCAATCTTTTACTATTTTCTGAGAATTAATCTTACCATATCCTTAATGAGTTTTACTAGAATAAGGTTTGTCTTAGTATCTGTCATCAATCACGTAAAGGCTGAATTGACATCTGTGAGAACGCATGGTCCGTATTATGCAAAAGCACTTTTCGTTTGTATAATTTATTTTTTTTCCTATGCATTTTAGCTTTTCGAGGTCCACCAGTTGCAGAAATTCACAGACCGCTTCTAATGGTCACATGTTGCAACGACCGTAATAACGAGCACAACACCAACTCCAGAAACAACCCCAGAATTCTTCTCCTGCCGTAACAGACCAAATGGTATTGTCTATTTATAATTTTTGCCTGGTTTAATCTTTATATTGGCAATGCTTTCTCTCCCGAGTGCGCTTTTCAGCGGTCTAAGTGTTCAGTTTGTTATTACCCGGCTAATATTTGTTTAATATCTGCAGATTTGTCAAAATATAATATAATTGTTAGATTTTAATATGAGATGAGATTACGATATTACTATCATGTCTTAGATCACTTTATGATCCTAGGTTTATTTGCGTACAAATCTTTGCGACCTTTTGACTTACATTTTCCAAAATAAGAGGTAAAGTGACTGAGGGTCGAATACTCTCAGAGTTATCGTGCGAATTAACGGACGGAGAGACAAAGCAATCTATTAAGGTATTTCACCTCAATATGTGAAAATACCTCCGTACGCCATTTTTAATAGTCTTTTTTAAATTTTACGTTATGTCATGCTTGGTGCAGGACGTCAAAGGTAAAAATACGATTTAGTGTAATGTTATATGTTTTAAACATAATTGAGACATGGTTTTACTTTTCCAATTGGTAAACAATGAACGCAGAAAAATGTCCCTAATGTATTTGTCACTTTGTCGAATAATTAAATCAAGTTGTACCCATTTTTAGGAATGTATTCCTATCCTGATGATTGCGAACGGTTTATTGGCTGCCTTGGCGGTCAGTTGGAAATATATAGATACCCGACTCCTTTACTTTTTGATATAGAACAAGCAATGTTGACTAGTATGCTTTGAAGCTTCTCGTTGAATAAAATCACTTAAGGTTGGAGGACGCAAGCATTAATGGAATATTATTAGTTCTTGAATATTTAAATTTCGGGTTGAGCACGAACGCTCATGAAATAACTCATAGCAATAAATACCCATTACGGATTAATCCGATCCAAAAATCTATGAAGGACTGGTTGTCGAATAATAATTGTCGAAGTGGACGGTATGTTGAAAGGACTGATCGTCGAATTTTTTAATGTCGCGAGGATTAGTCAACGAGCATTGCGTAGCATGGACTGAATGTCGCAAGGTGTCATCTCGAAACTAATTATAGAGCAAAGAAAAACAAATTATTTTCCCTTTTTTAAGCTTTTGTTCTGCACTAAGATTTTTCGATACTCAAATGAAGTGAATAAGAACTATCATCCACAACTAAATATACTCCTTTATTTTAAACTTTTTTGTATGTGTAATGTGTCATATTTTCTTTAACTGCTCGTAGATTTATTTACTCAAACACAAATTTTGAAAGAATTGAATAACATTGTGGTATTATACATGAAAATAAACAAAATTCCATATAGAATTTTATAATTAAATTTATGTTAAATTAAACTTTATAATACTCGTGGCGACATTAAAAAATACGACAAATAGTTTTTATTTCAGCATACCTTCCACTTCGACCATAAGGATTCGGAAAATAGTCTTTCGACTCATCGTTCAGTTCCCAACATTGATGTTTCTTTTAATTTAAAAAAATATTATATGAATCACTCTCCTTTATTTTAGTATATACTCCATCAAATATTTTATTTATTCTATTTGTGTGTATTTAACAACTGTAAACTAATAATACGTTGTTGATAATAATTAGAACGTACATTTTGCACACGTACAATCGTAAAATTATAAATTAATATAATTGTGCTTCATTATAATATAATTGTCTTGATGTACGCTTAGTTGACATCAAGACGCAATGTCAAGATCAAGTCCAATGATAATAAATTGGAAATTTAAGTAAATTAGAAATAAATCATAGTCATTAGTAAATGAACCAACGGAAGAACCATTTAACGTAATATTGAATATTCTGTTTTTCAAAATGCTCCCCTGCGTCCACTCATAGAGTCCAGTAGGATCCAGTGCTCTCCGATTCAAGTCCGTTCTCATAGTCGCTTAAAAAACATTAAAACAATAATTCAAAAAAAATTACATTACTCTGTAGCCAAATCGATGAAATTATATTGCCCATTTTTGTATAGATGTTTTATTGTATTTGGAGCAGTCAAGCTGTGCAACATGAGCACCAATAATGATTTTGGGCGATTAGCATTCTATCAAAAATCAAATTTTAAAGATTAAATTTACGTGTTATGGTTGTCATAGCAGTACCTCATTCTCGGAAGACAGCAGAGTTTAATATCCACGTGAGGGTAAATAGATCAAAAAAGTCGCATGCCAACTTTCTCAGTTACTGACGGAATGGTCAAAACACTAATCATGTCACAGTGATCTTTCAACATTCACCAAATATGTATATAAGAATATCGATACACCTAAAGGAAGAGTAGGTGCATTATTTAGTGACTTACGAAAAGCTTTTGACTCTATTCCCCACGACAGGCTGATTGAAAAACTGTTTAAAGTCAGTGATCGAGGGTGCTCTAGGCGTCGGGCTACAACTTTGACGTCAAAAAGGGCAATGAGGACGGCATGAGAGATTGTAATGTTTTTGTTATTTCGATGTTAAATTTAATAAACTGCACTTTTTCCATCCTCATCACTTAATTTGGGAAAAACCGTATATGGTTTTTACATAGGGAAATGTATCTATCTGTTGAGAAATGTCATTAACACCATCATTTTCATCATCACACACCATTCTCATTCTCGTCGTCATTCTCTTCAAAATAATCGTCGCTTTTCGTCACTTGTTTAGTTTGTCAATTTTAAAAGTTGGCCATATCCGGTGTTGGTTTTGTTGTCATTTTCGTCAGTCAATATAGATAATTGTCAACCCGGTCTGTATTTATTTGTCATACTTGTCAATTGTCTCTCTGCCACTGTTCTATTGATCGTCCCGTCGGTCAATCAAGTTTGTCAGTTGTTCCCATGTGTCGCTTTTGATTTAGTTGTCATTCAGGTCCGTATATAATTTTCATGCTTATGTCAGTTGTCATTTGTCATCTCCGACTCATCCATATTTTGTCCAGTCGATCAATCAACTAGTTGTCATTCGTCTAGCCGTCATTAATTAAACTTGTCATTGCCATTCGTCAAATCGCACCAAAATCAAAGTTATTCGTCACGCTGGTCAGTTGTCCATCGTAATACTAATCATTGTTCAAGATTTCACTTCGCATTTCACTTTCCTCATTTTAGTCTACCTATATTTTGTTCATCATCAATAATTCATCACAATGCCACGGAACTATAACTGTCCCTGTTGTAAACGAAAGTTCAACAAAGCATCGCATAGGAAAGACATCCTTAATTGAGTTCTACAAGCGCTTATGTGAGTTTGAGCCACCGCAGTGTAGTCATCAATTTGTAGCTCCTCAAACTGCTTTTGATTTCTCTCAAGACTCATAATCGCTTAATGATTCAAACTCAAAAAGGCAGATCAAAATAAGGCACAACCTCAATTGACTGAAATACCAGAAACTCTAGCTGCGGACTGCCAAAAAGTATTGTATTAGTTTTTATCTTAATCCGATGAACTGAAGGATATTTTCCCAATGTATAGGCGGATATATTTGACACATAATCCTACCAGCGTCTTCGTCTGAAGCAGATTCTCCTTTCGCGCTTGATTCCGCTTCGCTCAACAGAATAAGATGTCCTTCTTCCGTCCGATTCTGATGCCTTGGTTCCACCATCACAACAATTAATAGTTTCTGCCAGCAGTAGGTCTAGTATTTCTGAAAGGAGATTGTCTATGATACCATCCGTAACATCTACAAAAGATTTATCTGTAATAAAACTGGTCATTAAACAATATGTAGAATACCAAAATCAGCCTTAACACAAGTGTGGATTGAAAAAACTATTGTTGTGCCTCACTGAAACCGTTATTGTGATAGTCATTTAGATGGCAAATTGTTTACTGCTGACGCAATGGCCTAATAACTGCTACTAAAAATGGCATTATTTGTTCAGATGAAGAACTTGGAACTTGGATATTGAATCTAAGAGACCATCTTCCTAACTGTTCAGATCGGAGACGCCACTTGGACTTTGATAACCCGTTGAACGTCAAAACAGAGGATTACCCCCCAAATTATTGGATACACATGACATAACTTTGAAAACATTTATGGTAATATTCGCGGGCATGTTCTCCCGAGCGTGGTATTTTTATGGTTCTTCGACGTCATGGACTGTCGCAAAGATGCTTGGCCTTCCTGTTTGGAATAAAGAACCGGAGTACGATCAGTGATACAAAAGATACTGTTTTAACCGCTCTCGAAAAAAAACCACACATCACGATGTCTAGGATTTAACCAGTTTAATAGAGAAAATGCAATTCTACATCATTCCCGAGAACTATTTAAAATTGTTTTTGAAGTTCAAGATAATCCTCTTTTTCTAATCATGGATGGCACATATATATACATTGAAAAGCCAACTGATTTCCTACTTCTAAAATTAACGTACTCTGGTCAGAAAGGTGAAAACTGATTATGATTATCTTCTCTTCTGGATACATCTTAGCAGCATGTGGTCCCTATTTTGCGGATGGTAAAAACAACGACGCCAGTATTTTAAATAATATTCTAAAGAAAGATGGGGACCTATGCAATTACATGAAGAAAGGCGATCATTTCATTGTAGGATACTGTGATGTGTGTTGATTGCTCCTAAATACTTATGTTCATTGCAGCTTAATAGAGGTTTCCGAGATGTTATATATCAGATATATAAAAAAGCTTCACATCCATGTTCACATGCCCAATCTCCTTCCGAAAACTCAAAAACAATTCCGAACCAAAGACGGCAATGCCTTTTGATCTGTGAAACTGACTCGATGGCCAGTTGAAAATTCCATCGGTCGTATCAAGGAGAAATCCAAGTTCTTGAGGGATGTTGTACCATGTGGATATTTAGAAAAAATCGGATCAATTTTTAGAGTTTCTTGTGGATTTTCAAATGCTTACGGTCCTCCTTTTACACAAAACTCTACAAAGAATACCGTGATTGCTCATAAAGTTGTGACCCTACTAAATTCAAGGAATGCGCTGCAATTAAGAATTCAACGGGAGATATTGGACAATTCTGGTATTTTATATTTCTAGCTTCATTTAACAAACGTACAACTTCTTACTACTGGGTGGTTGGAGGTTACATGCTGCTAATGATTCTTCTGTTCCTCATTTTCCTGTTTTAAGTCTACCTGAAATTGAAGAACTTATTTTGGGTACATATCAAATAAAGTTGGCTACAAATTACACCAGACTCCATCTGAATAAGGATTTTGGTTATGAGATCATGATTAACACCGACGTTAATGATATTGTTCTAGCACAGATTGAATCACGCTTTACAGCAAACAAAATTCATAATGTCTTCATTCACTTTGATCCTAAAAAAGAAGGTTATGGGGCAATTCTTGGACACTATTGTCAATGTCGACAGGGAGCCAGGACAGTCGGGATGTGTTTTCACATATGCGCAGTAAAGTCCTTATATCTTGTGCATTTCATTGTAGGTAATATCGTACTTATCCTATCGTAGTGATGATGAAAGTGCCGAAGGTGGAAGTATGAACGGAGAGAATGAAGATGTTATCCTGATGACTGATTCCTTGTTATCAGTTTAATTACCCCGTTGTTGTTATTGTTAAAAATGATCCAGTTACAATTTTTAATGTTTTTCCTACTACTGGTCATATTTGTACCGGGTCCAATAGCTCAGGAGTCTGGTATCAAATAAATGAAAATTCTTTGAAGTTTTAAATGCTTGTTTGATATGTTTTTGTGTGGAAAGATAAATCAAGGCTTAACTTTATACGCTCCCATCTAATACGTTTCTTTTCCAGGAAAAAGACAACTCAGTGAGACCGTTAAAAACATCCAAGGCACACAAAGACGAAAACCTTTTTGGGTGCCTTGGCGCTGTTTATTTTGGGCTCAGCTACCCCAGCCTTGGTTTTTCTTTCCTTTCTTTAGGTTCCCATCATGTACCGCTACCATTGTAAGAACTATCGAGTTGTCTGGGGTGGGAAGACTGGGCGTGGTGGTCAAGGATGATGGGACGACTGTAACCTGCTTTTTGGCGGCTTGCTTCCCTATGGGGTATGATGTTCCTGCTCTTTATGATTCATGCCACGATATCCATTATATTTTGACCAAAGCCTAGTTTAAGATCGGGAGGTGTGGATATATACGAATTGTTCCCTCGAAGCCTTTAGGGCGTTCCGTTGGAATTCGATCACTACCTTACACGATGATCTTTTACCTATCCTTGCTTTATATTTATAATCTATAACCTGTCTAATGTCTTGTGTCTTTTTAGTTTTTAGATTGAGGACATCAAAGGAGATAAAGGATGTCTGATATATATCGACTGTGACTTTCATTTACAATGCTTTGTATGCATCCTTTGCTCTCGACAACTCAACACAGGATATGAATTCTATCTAACAGAAGGATTAGAAACAGAATAAATAATATGTCAATCCTTAATATTAAATAGTATTATAACTGTTCATATTTTCTATTCGTGGAAGAATCCAGCAACTCATCCCCTTAAAAGAATTGTGCTTGATTTCCGTGGACCAAATCTCAGGTTTATTTATAATATACTGTAATATTTTATTTAAATTAGTATATCCAATATAATAATTTATAATACTGTTTCTAATATTTTATTTTCATAGTTGATCATGTTTTCCAATAAATTACATCCACAAAGCATATATTCTTATCTGTTGGGTTTATTATTTGGGTATATTAGTCATATAAGCAGTGGAAAATGTTTCTATGGTGGCACTTTCTTAGGGGATAGGTTTTTGGGGGCCCAGAAAATTCGACAGTTTCCACGTTATTTACCCAATTTTTAAAGACCTTCGATCACTGACTTAAAAATCGAGCCTACTTATGTAAACTTATAAATTCCCGTAGGGCGCCGTATAAAGTTTAATGATACTTCTAAATACTATGAAACCTACGTCAGTGTAGGTCAGGGTTCAGCCTTAGGTCCTCAAAATGATGATATGTGATAATGTGATCGTCTACACTAGTCACACTGACATCAATATTATTATCATTGAACTTAAAAATTGTTTTAAGAGTATTTGTGATTATTGTGAACTAAATTCTATGATCGTTAATTATGATAAAACAAAGTTATTCTGAAGTAAATTATATCATTGTTCGTAATGCTCCTGTAACTCATAATGGTATTTACTGTTTTTCAGCAGGAATGTCCTAGCTTTTGCAATTGCTACGATCTATAACGTCTCAAAGCATGTGCCGATTTTGATAAATGTTTGAAACTATGGATTTATGATGATCTACATAATACATAATAATCTACATTAAAACCATCATGGCAATAAATTCCGAAAGCGTTGACCGTTAGAAAGAGATTTCGGTACACCGACTTAACATTACTGTGACTGAAATCAGTAAAATGAAATGTTTCGAAATACACCAATTCAAAACGGACGAAGTTAATTAGTATATGCAATAAAATTTAAAATATTATCAAAATATATTAATAGTTAAAACTGTTACAGATTTTAGCGCAGATTACGTTGCAGATAAGAAATGCAGATTAAGGGTTCAAATTGGGAGTACCGATCAGGATGTATATATTCAAAACAGATTAGGGTGCATGGATACTTTAACATGGAACATAATTTCTTCATCTCCCCTTTGGCATATATTGCCTTTAGAGTCGCCGGAGGCATTTGTGTTCTATAAGGATAATGAGTTTGGCAGGGGGTCATCTGACTAGGGATGCTCGTCAAGTGTTGTGGACGTTGTTGTTGTTGACGTTGTTATGGTCGCCAAAAGTGAACAATTTATTCTGCACATCATATATTTGCGCGCGCTGTAGCATATATATCGCAACTTTCAATGTTTATAATTTCAATTCTTGGGTTACTTGGGTATTGTTTATATTTAATCATGTCGTAGGAGTTTAGAGATAAAAAGGTTGGTGAAGGTCATCTGAAAAGACATTAATCCGAAGAAGAAAGAATCCGGAAACAACTAGTGTCTTTTTATTACTTTTAATATAACATCAAATATTAGGTATAATAGAATCGCAGTATATATAATTTGCAATGAAAATAATTTTTGTTATTGGATCAAGAGTACAAATCAAATACTAATTTTTCTCAAGTTGAATGTACCAAATATCATCATGAATGATTATGCCGTAAAATGTGTCATTGTACCTCCGTTCAGAAAGTCCTCCAAATAAATAAATCCTTTGGAGCTTTTCTACATAAACAGGGTTCGGTGGTTCGACGATGTATTGCCAAGGATCAGTAAAAAAGCCATTCACTTGGATGAATTCAGATTTCATAGTGTTCACATCCAGCCTTACGAGTCCATTGTTTGGTAATTCTGTTTCAGGATAAATGCCCCCAATGATGTACACGTACTGACATCCATCATAGACTGCTCGGACGTCACGGTGGCCACCGCCTGGAAAGAGTACGACGTCCTATCGTTCCCTATAGTGTAAGGTGTTTACGTTAATCTCCACAGGACGCACATTGCGATTAATGTTGTCAGAGACAAACATTAAGGCTAGGGTTTCATTGATGTAAACAATCGCTCTGCTGTAAAAGTACGGGATGAAATCCTTGACACCTGAGCCCGTAAAGGTCTGCAAATCGTACTTAAAGATCAAATCACCCGGCATCCGTGTTGCAACTATAGCTTCAGTAGAACTCATGTTCCTCTTACCGGAGTAAGATGCTTTGGTGGAGAACGGAAGTGCACCCATATTTGTAGTGACGTTAGTGTTCAGGTTCGTTTTTAAAACCGCGCTTACCATGCCCAGCCGATTAGCGCCCAGGAATAGTATATCCCCATCAGGAGCTAAAAGTACGTCACCTACAAACATATTGGGATACTCTTGGATGTAGGAGCGTTGGCGGATTGTCTCGGATGTAAGATTGAACTCCAGAACGGGGAAGGTGGGTTGATAATTGTACGTGGTTGGAACAACAAATATGAGGTCTTCCTCGTTGTAGAATGAATCAAGGATATATGTATTCGCCTGACCGGGCCCAATAGGAAATTTTTCTTTTAGAATGACTGCCTGAAGGACGCCATGAGATAGGCAAAGTAAGTGACTAATGAGAATCAATGTGACTGAAATCATATTAATGGAGGTTTTTAAATAATGTGACTGCTCACAAAAAGTTTAAGAATGTGTAGCTGTTTTGTAAATTTCATTAGTATTTATAGGTTAGATAAATATTTATCAATTTTCGTTTATGCACGTAGAAAATTTGATTTAATTAATTTGACAGGCAAATTGTTTGTTCAATAAGGAGGAAAATAAACATTTAATTGATAACAATACATATAGAAGATGCAATGACTTTTATTATTCACAAAAACTTTCACAGCTATTATAATGATTGAGAACGATAAAATTGATTGATCGATAAATAGAATTGATGTTGTAATCAAGAGTTCAGCAACTTCTATGTCTGTTCAGCATTGTAATGTAATGTAACCCTGGAGGACGAGGAATTGTTTAATATGGTTTTGATTAGTGCTAATTGAAACTTGTTCCCTTATGTGTTGTTGAAGGAAAATGTGATTAATAGCATTTTGGTTTTTCCAGGAGATTGCGTCAAAAAAAATATTGTCGTTGTTTTTTTACTTTGTTCTATTGTAAACCTTTTTATAGATAGGGTTTTGCTAAGGATTAATGTCATTTATTAATATGTGAAGTATTTATATATATGATGAGCGAAGTAAACTATTTAAATTATTGTTCTGCAAAGTATTTTTATGTTGAATACAATGATTCTGCAATTAAATGACAAAATCTGCAAGATAAATACAACTTTATTATTTTCATCTTCCCTATTTCACACAACTGCAATTACGGAATCGATAATATTCCTAAATCCAGTGTTCTCAGTAAATCAATATATTACAGACATCAGGTATTTATTGTAATAGATATCTTAGTCAATCATAAATATCCTATTCTTTTTCAATTGTGAAGCCTAAACCATGCTTTATTATCTTTTTGTTTTCCAAACGATATATAACATTGTTTATTGTTATAAAAGTATTGTGTATATTTAGTCAATGTCAATGAAAAACTACTTCTTTTATTTCTCCCTAGTTTTGTTTTTGTTGAAAGTCAGGTAGCTGCAGCAGTAAAATTAATATTAAATGGAGGCTATGCATTTACGGAACAGGCTAGGTTTTTTTACAGTATCACCAGATTCATTTTAAGTAAGTAAGTAAGTAAGTGGTTTTATTTTGCGAGAATGTCTTTACAATCATATATTTCAGAGTAAAATTATCATTATATAGAAAATAAGGTTTAATAATAAAGATATAGAATAATGTAGTAGGTTGCTTTAAATTATGACTTCTAATCTAATAATAATAATTGTTAATTAACAAATATATTTTAATCCTAACATGGCTCTATTACATGATGTTGTGTACTTAGTAGACCTACTCCTAGTATTTTCCTTATAATATGCGGCTAAATATTTCGGATCTCAAAAACTTGTCTTAACAAATTTAAAATCTCCTTTAGTTTGCACTCATCAATTTCACTTAACACTTTGGCGTATTTATTCAAATTTAAAGATTGCATCCATTCGGGCCTAATTAGGTTATATCTGTTGCATTCACCTAAAACATGATATAAAGTTTCTGTAGTACTACAATCACACTCTTGGCAAGTTTTTGGCTGACTTAGTTTAAAAACATTATTTAAATAGTTTAGACGAAGTTTTTTTGTCAATTGAGATTTGCGATATGTTAGATCTAAGTTGAAAGCAGAGTCTGGTGAGATGCCATGGCATATCTTTGCTTAGATATTTTTCTGTATTAATGTTGTTTTTAATGAGTTTATAAAGGGAATTTTTGATGCTTGTTTGCGTCTTTGTAATATCCTGCGATATTAGTGTTTGTTTAACCTTTTCCAGTACTTCACTTATCTTCTTACTAGCCGATGCAACACTAATATCATTATCTCTAATTATGTTATTTCAAGCAGCTCTTCTGAATCGTAGACTTTCAGTAGGGATTTTACATCCCTAAACCAATTATGCTTAGTATTTTTGTCTGCAGCGAGCTTTAAAGCATTATACATTGTTGCATTAAATCGTTACTGCATTTCATAATCTTGAACCAAAACCATAAAAAAGATTTTTTAAATAAACTAGCCTAATTGGGTTTATGTTTGTTTCTAATCTTATCCATTTTGCCATGATTCAAGGAAGTTGAAATAATCGTCGAATAAAGTTGTTTTGGAAAATCTCAAATTTTTCTATGAACCTTACACCCCATGTGTGTGAGCAGTACAGATGTACTGGTTTCACCAGAGAGTCAAACAGGGCGTTTCTGCTAGAAAATGTTCTTAATTTTGAGTTGTAAAAAATGTTAAACAGTTGATTCTCTGCACATTTGGATCTCTGCATGAAATGCTTTAATGTATTGCCGTAACTCATATTTGAAAAAAAGGGAACTCCTAAATAAGTATAGTTATCAACAATAGCAATTTGTTTATCATCCCAGAATATTAATGGTTTTCTTTTGACTTTGCCTCTGTTCTTGAAAATGACCACGTTAGTTTTTGTTATGTTGACTTTCAGTTCATTTTCTTTAAAGTACCTTTCCAATACATTGATCTTATCTTGTAAATCTATTGAGTTGTATGCAAGTATAGCCATGTCATCTGCGTAAAGCAGAATATCAATGTCTGCTTTGTGAACTCGTAGAGAACTTACGCCTGCGTTTTTAAGTTTTTCAACAATATCTTCTAGGTATATAGTAAAACGGTTAGGTGATAGCGTTTCACCTTGTAGCACTGCTATTTCAAGTGAGAATGATTCGCTGTTACCTATGTTAGTTCTTACTACTGCTGTGGCATTTTTATATATACTATGGACCATGTATTCCTGCTTTGCTTAATTTACTCCAGATACGGTCGTGTGATATGCTGTCGAATGCTGCACTGAGATCAAGGAATAAAGCGTAAACTTTGCTTTTGGGTTTTGTTAAATTGTGTTGAAGAGCAGCATTTAAAATAAAAACTTGATCTTGGCAGCCTCGACCTTTTCTGTAGGCTACTTGATAATCACTAATTATTTTATTTTTGTCGCACCATCGATTTAATCTTTCACTAAGAAGCATTGTAAAAAGTTTAA
>JAQFZB010000182.1:0-23332 GCA_034695165.1 Desoria trispinata
GAGGAGGCGGAACTGGACCCCTATTTATAGACTCTGCTGCCTGTGGCAGTGGGTGGGGTGGTATGACCTTGAACTGCACAACAGTTGTGCAATGGGGTTGCCTCATATAGATTGAACAGCCTGAATTTGCGGCCTATTTAAAAAAAATGTAAAGAAACATTTATTTCAGCTATCATTTTAATTAATGTTGCATAATTCTATAAATTCTATAATTCTATTCTATAATTCACTAATAATCCCTATAATTATTTAATTACACAATTTATAATAAAATGCTATTATTCTAATAAATGTTACCCAAATGAGTAATAAAATGAAAAAGTTCTTTTTCACTCTCCCTTATTTTTGTGATCATGCGGATGAATAAATGTTAATTTAATTGTCCGATGACAAATTGAAAATTGCCAATAGTACTCACCTTCATTCATACTATTAAATAAAATTAAATACGTCGACGATTCACCGTCCTTCCAATTGACGTCATAATCATCTTTTATCTGTGACTGTAACAATGTGGCCTGAAAATAGAAAAGCATCGTAGTTTAGTCAATAATATTTTAAAATAAGTTAATTAGTTAACTTACCGTCAATAATATCCCTTAGAAATCAGCAAATGAGTCCTTGCGCCCATCTAAAAATATAAATAAAACGAAGAAGATTATCTATTGTCATCAAGAATCATTTAAGGGGCTCTGCGATTGCGATGGCATAAAATAAAAGTAGAATTTAAAGAGAATTGAAGGTCAATGACTCCAGAGACTCAACGCGAATCTAACCGGGAGAGAGTTGTCAAGATTCTCTTATTATTCTTGTTTATGTTTACATTCTCAATTAGTTAATTCAATTAATTTTTCACGACTAATCTTAATTGTAATAATTAACTAATAATCCACATTGTCTTCAATCTACCACACATCAGTCACAAAACTTCCTCTACTTTATCGTCAACATCATCTTCATTTCATTTGTAGAATGGACCCCGGTAAACGTCTCCAGGCAAGGAAGATTCGGATCGAGAAATCTTTTAAAAGTAAGTGTTCATTTGAAGATAACGAACTTTTAGATTATTGTTTGTGTTTATGTCGTATCGTAGGTATCAAAGGTCCAAGTTCTATGATGGCCCTCCAACAAAATCAATCTGAAGCTCGACTTACGAGCTATGGACAACTTGAGTCTGCTTTTAAAGCATTTGAAACATCCATGGATCATATTTTCAAGAAACATGTGTACAACGTAAGCGTAGCTTATTGATTTATAAATATAATCTAGAAAATCTATAATATTATTATTATTATGTAGTTCAACATATTACATCAAATGTCATCAAGCATTATGAAGTGTTCGAAAGGAATTACAAAGGAGGTCGAAAATATTAAGCAACAGATGGATACTTTTGTCCAGGATGTTGAACAGGTATATAATTTAGTCTCATCTTATCCATTTTAGTGTACTTTATAATCTTAACTAAAAACCACAACAACTGCTTAGGAATCCTACAAATTGCAGAAGTCTTCCGAAGAAATTGGGAAAGACATTGCGAATGAACTTCAAATGGAACTTCACCAATTGAAGACTTCTTGTTCAGACATTCAGGAGGAAGAAACCATTGCGTCTGTAAAAGCTTTAGGCGTAGTTCTCAAGTATTTGTAATTTCTAAATTGTTCTACAATTCTTTCACTTATTCGTATTCCTGAAGCTTCATAAGACAGTATTATTTTCATTTCCTCAATTTATTAATATAATTACTTTATTGTTTCTATATTTATTGTTAGAAAAAATTTAAATAATAATAAATAATAATTTTATATTCATATTAGTTCATACCAATAATTTTGTAAACTCCATCATTTTGAATCTCTGCAATGTCCCCACTACGGAACCATCTTCTTCAAAGGAATCCTTATCTAAAGCCTGTCAATGGAGTCTCAGGCCCCCTTCAAATACCTGAAAAACAGCTACGGAGGTTCGGTTCATAAAATCTAAAATCATTTGATCTTTATCCTTATTAATTATTTAATTACATTATTTTAGACATTTATCTCATTTTCATCTAACACAGCTTACTATAATATCTTGGAACTGTATGCTGTGAAGATAAATTACTTGCTGCACAACTTTAACTTTGCCAACTTGAAAAAAGATGTGCATCTGCAATATTTTTTTGTTTCTTTGAATTCCTCGGATCGTTCAATGTTCAACCTTGTATAAAAGTAAAATGCAAATGTACAAGATCGGCAAATGATTCTGTTCCCTTTGATTTGACCAATGGGTATGGTATATGGTATATACAAGTTCATGTATTATTATACTGCAGGCAGTTTGTAACAAGTATTTAAAAAATTACATTATGCTTTGAATTCCAATATAAAACACAATTGTTGACTACAGGCTATCTGTCTTCATCTCTTGATAGATTTGTTGAATCTTATGCTGCAGTATAGCATTTAGGAGGAATTTTCTGTCTCATGTTTTAAATGCAATTGCATATTGCATTAACAACAACTTAATGACCTCAAACAAGAAATATGTATGGAAGAATACGAGAGAATTGAATGTTAAGTTAATAGTGTGTAGGTGTTAAATGAATGTAAATGTGAATAGAATATAGAAGAAATAATTTTCAATCAGTCCAACGCCACAATCATTATTCTCTTCCATTAATAATCTCTGGCTTTATAAAGTACCTCATCAACTCTGACTTTTCTTTAATAATTGAAATGAATAAAGAGACAGAAATTAGATTAGTGTCAAATTTTATGTCCAAAGGAGTGACTTAATTCTCTCTCATTATCTCCATTATAGGTAATGCATCAATAAATAACTTTAAATAAAATAAATTCTTTTGGCTCTGGAATTTACAGAGGGGACAGAAATAAATTTTCTTAACACTACTCATTTGTGTCGTTCGCCTGTGCTGTAACTAATAAGAACAAGAAGATATTGATAAGTGATTTGAGTGAATAATAACAATAGAACAACAATGAGAAGAAAACAATACTTTTGCTATTTGAGATTAAAAAACATGAAACGATGAAACAAGGATCTGTGTCATTTTCTAACCGGCTGTCAATTCCTTATTTGGATAATGTATGTTAGGCAAGGCATTATTCTTGCAAATTGCATGTAAGGCATTTTTTAACATTTTTAACTCGTGCCGTTCCAACAAAGTTGAAACTATTTCATGTGGACTTTATTATTCTATTTATCAAATATCAACTCATTTACTGACTCTTCAGCTCAAATTAAGGTTTTTTTCATGCTCATTCATTAATACGTGGAATGTTATTTGTTCTTTGCTCTTGGTCATTCTCAATCCTTACCAAAAGTAAAGCAAATAGATATTTTATATTTTATTGATCAAACACTAGTAAAGACTGCTACCAGGAAAAACATAGATCATATAGGTATATGATACTGCAGTCACATATTTTATACATTAGTGATCCCTGCATGAAACGCATTCACAGAGCTAAAAAAAACCTTGGATTTTGGAAGGATATATATATTTTTATCATTTACGATGTGCCTAAGTTTATATTAAATTTGTTGGGGGAAATACTATATTACTGGACAAAAACAGAAGTGAGGACATTATTTAATAAAATTCATAGTTATTCAATCATGATCCGTGATACTTGAAACTTGACACATGAAATATACTATGGACTCCCGAAAAATTGAGAAAGCTGTTCTTAAAAGGATAGAATCCCGATTAAAATTGGTAATTGTTGGTGATGGATGTGTTGGCAAAACTTCATTGTTATATGCCTACGGAACAAATTCATTTATTGATAATCATGAACCAACAGTTTTTGAAAATTACATTGCAACTATTTGCGTTAATAAGAAAGAGGTAAGAAAGAGGTTTATAATTTAATTTAAAAATCAAATCAATCAATACTAATCCCTAATGAAATGAATTTATAGATTGAAATGAATATGGTGGATACCGCTGGACAAGAAGATCTCGATCGCCTACGACCATTGTCATACAGTGAAGCGGATGTTGTATTAATATGTTTCTCAGTAAGTGATACAACATCCTTTCTCAACGTTGCTAATAAATGGCTTCCAGAAATTCGACATTATTGTCCACATATTCCGGTGGTTTTGGTTGCAACTAAAATTGATCTGAGGGCTCAAGAAAGAACGAGAGAATTTTTAGAACAGTATGGACAAGGAGCCTTACAAATGGATGAAGGAAAGGCGATGAGTATTCGAATTAAAGCTGATTCATATGTAGAATGTTCATCCAAAACTTTTGATGGAGTTTATAATGTTTTCCAAACCGCAGCTAATCTTGGAAACAAGGTATTTGAAATCTTTTTAAATCCTATTTAAAATTGGTAAAAACTAATATTTTATATTCTCGTAGTTCCACAAAAAGAAATCATCGTCATCTTGCACCATTCAGTGAAGAAAATCACATTTTATGATGTCATTGATGAAGATCTTATTTTAATTTTAGTAAATATCTACTAGTCATAACGTAACTCAATTTCTGAAAATTTCTGAAGAGTAAATGAAGATATCTCAAATGTATTTTATAGGGTGCCATACTACGTGTGATAAAACGTGTGAGCATAAAAACTTTGAATTCTTATCTTAGAATAAATATATTTATCCATAAACTAACAAAACACATCTCTATACTGTAGTTAATATTACTATGATCGATCATAATAAAGCATTTGATTTAAAAAAAACGAAATTATCTACAATCATAATAGTTACAGCACGTTACCTTAAATACAAACTATTTAATAGATTTTTCAAACACGAGGAGTCTTCGGGACGGGTTCCCTAAGCATAGCAGAAACAACTCTTTAGATGTCTAATTAATTATTTTAAATGATAAGTTCTTCATTTGATTGAACTATAAAACTTACCCGTCACCACCTCCTCCACCACCAGCTTTACGCTTTTCAATAATGGACTGGATTTGTTGCCATTGTCTATCAAGTTGTTGCTTCTCTTGCTTTTCAGTCTTTGCGACTTTTCTTGTTTTTCGTCCATCGCCCATCTTGACACCAAATTGGAAAGCTGCTTTAGGAAGTGCTTCTTTATTGCTCATATATTCACTGTACTCTTCCATTGAATCGAAATCCCATCGACCAACACTGCCTTTCTTCTTTCCCTAAAATTAAATTGTAATTTTCAAATAACATTCATGTTGATATTGAGTTTGGGAACTCGTAAAAAGTAAGCAATAGCAGTTTAGTACCGGGTCCATTTTTGAATAATCTGTTTCTTCATCAGAGTCGTCCATCGCGTCGTGCATTTCATCAAACCCTATTAATTCATCAAATCATTGTTTACATCAATATTATATTTTCGTTTCGTGTTTTCTAAATTGATTACCTGGATAACATTCTGCGTAGCCTTCAGGTTGTGAGTTAATTTTCGACAGCAATTTCTGAGTTCTAGACATGGATTTATCATCCTTTTTCAATATTGAGCCAAAAGTTTGATCTCCACCTTGAGTCCCATCTCCATCATTCCAAGCTTCTCTGTCTCTTTTTCGCAAAGTTTGATCAACCATTTTATTTGCTTCATCTAACACCAAACCTCGATCTTCTTCATCCGCCGGCTTTTCAAAATATGCTGACTTTTTGGATGATCTTTCCTTTTCTTCTCGTCGTCTGCTTCTGTAATAGATAATGTAATACTTTTTATGAGGAATTGTATAACGTTGTATACCTTGAAGAAGATTTCTCAACTATTGGAACATAATCTCCAATATCACCATAAATACTATCATCTTCCATTTTCTTTGTTGAAACATGTTCTTTTTCTTCTCTGGTTGGTTTAGTTTCTTTATTTCTCCTATGTCTTTTGGAAGATTTTGTTCCCTGTCTTAAATATGACAAAATTTGTGCCAATTTGTTAATCACAATATCATTTGTGGTAAGAGTAGCTTGTCCTTCAGCTAATGGAACATCTGCTTTGCTTCGAATTAAGGTTGTGGGAATGTCACTTTCAGCATATTCATCTTCCAGATCCATAACATATGCCATCCGTCCAGGAATAAAAAGCTCATTCCGTTCTGGTAGTGTTGCTTTAAAAAGAACCCTATGAATATTTCTGGCCAATTTTGATTTATAAGTAGACTCGACGTCAGGAGTTATTGCAGGCGCTGCTTTCTCTTTCTTGTCAGCAAGATCCTTTGCTGCCTCTTCCTCAGCGTCTCTAACAGCTCCTTCTTCGTCAATTTCGTCCTCTGGATTTACGTCTATTTCACTTTTGACCTAAGTAATTAAATTTCTTTGTCATTAATTCTGTTCCAAAGTAAAAAGTGCAATAGTAGTGGATCTTACTTTCTGTAGCAGAGCATAATCTAAGCCTTTCACTAAATGAGTATGCTCCATATCACCTCCCAAGAATTTGGACTCCTGAATAAGTTGTTTTCTTCTTTCCGCAGCATCAACATTCCTAGAAAACAAAAGTTAATAAATTAAGTCCGTCTAAAGAAACTAGAATTACAAAATAAGCAAGTGAAATTGTATAAACTAATTAATAATTCATTATAGTACCCTCTAAAATCTGGTGCAACAGCTCTGTATGCTCCTTGATTCGTTAGTAATTCAGATTCCCTTGGTTCATTTGGATTTATTCCACCTTCGCGTCTTTCTTTAGCACGATCTCTGTATTTCAAAGCCAGTTCTGCCATTTGATCATCTTCTTCTTTTTTAATTTTTGAGTAGAACTGTTTCTTCTTTTGGCGTTTGTCTTGCTTTTCTTTATCAACATGTTTTCTAACGCTAGAAGGAATAGGTCCTCCAGGAGTAGGTGGTGGCATTGAGTCATTGTCGCTTTTAAATCTGTTACTACTATCTCCAGGATGTCTGGGTGTCATAAACAGTTTGCGGAAATCATCATTTGTCAACTTCCTACATACAAAATGGACAAGAAAATTTTGTTAAACATTTTTTCAAAGATGTGGTGGACCCCCAAAAAGTAGTCCCCCTTCACGTTCATAAATTCCACCCCTTAAAATTATAAAAATAACCTTAACGAGTTTTAATTTATAATAATAATTCAAATGCTTGTGGGTCCATGTCACGGGGGAAGACGACAGACATTCATCAATATGATTGTAGATTGATTGAAAAAGTCAGTATTAGCAATTTCATTAAATTAAGCTAATTACGGGTCATCATAATTTAACTTATCCTATGTGATGTCAGGGAGTGGCTGAGTTGAATTAATTTTTACTCTGTTGTTTTGTTTTTTAATTAATTGCAATTATTATTAAATTAAAGATTGAAGATAAGAAAATAATATTCAATCCCTCAATATCCAAAATATATTACAAAAATAATTGGGTAATTAAATCACTAGAAATAATGATTAGTGACGTGAGAATTATTATCCAGCATTATTTAATTAATTGAAAAAATCACTAAAAGAAATGTTTGTTTACCTTTTTTGAACATTTTTGAAATGTTTATAAATCGCAATATATTGCAAATTTCGTAATTAAACAATTAGGAATAATTAGGGGTGGTAGAATTATCCAACAATAATTAATTGAATAACAACAATAAATGTTTGTTTACTTTTTACTTTTTTTAACAGCCGCGCTTTCAGGCTAGTATAAACCACACCCATAGCTGTTGGGGATATAGAAGTGAAGTTCAAGGTAACCCTACTCAGCCATGGTGCTCCCTCAAAACAAGTTCGAACATGTTTCCATATAGCCAACACCACTCAGCCGGATATACCTATATCCACCACTCCCACTGCTATAGAGCCCAAAGTCTATAAATAGGGGTCCAGTTCCGCCTCCTCCTCAGTCGGAGCTGACACCTTGGACGAGCAACATCTGGCCTGCCGCTTGTGGACTAGTGGGGACTGTTGGTGTGGTTAATAGACTAGCCTGAAAGCGCGCATTCATCAAAAAAGTAAACAAACATCAATTTTAGTAAGTTATTCAATTAATTAAATAACATTTGATAATAATTCGTTCGTCACTAATAATTATTCCTAATAATTTAATTACCTAATTTATAGTATATTTTAGATATTGAGAAGTTTAATATTGTTTTATCTTTTTTATTTTACATTTAAAATGTATTCATTCGTTACTTTAATAGATGCAATTAATTAAAAATTAAACGAATCAATCCGAAACATACATCAGCCTTTACCTGATATGACACAGAATAAGTTTAATTATGATTAGCTTAATTAAATATTTAATGAAATTGTTAATACTGACCGTCTCTTCTCGTGACATGGACACCACACGCATTTGAATTATTATTAATATTAGAAATTAGAACTCAAATTTAGGTTTTATAGATTAATTATTAATATTAAAAAAAATATTTTTAGTCTATGGTCAAGGGGTTACCTTTCGCTCTCGGAATAACTCATTTTGGAAGCAATTAGTAACTTTATAAAATAATTAAATAGTTTTTTCCAATTTAAAATTAAAAAATTAAAAATTGACAATTTAAGTTCAATTGTTTTTCTTTTCAGAGTTTTGAATTTGGCGCGTTTGTTTTACTCAATGGGGAGGAGTTGGACACGTGTTCAGTTCAAATATACAACTGTTCTGTTGTCAAATTGTCAATATTTTGATTCAGCTGCTGTCAATATTTAATACACAATTCAATTGTAACAGCTATCAGCAAAAATCATCAATTGACATTAGCATTAGAGTACACAGTCTTATTAGACTAACATAACAGCAGACACACGAGGTAAGATCAGATCGGAAGTGAATTAATTGGAAAATTGGATTGAGTTTGGTATGCTTTATTTTTTATAATTTTTTAACAGATTGATTGGCAAATCAATGTAAATCGTCAATGTCGCCGATTAATATCTGTCGAATTGAAGACCTACGCCAATCCCAGTCGCTCACATTGATTACAATTTTTTCCAGCTTTAATTGAAGTTTTTTGCGTGATTCCGGTGTTCAAAAATCAAAACAAGTCGTAAGGTTTTTAAATCTTCTAGTCATCCATATATCAATATCAGGAAACATGAGGCTACATCATCAGGATATAGCGATTAGGTTAGCGATCCTTAAAAATATTCACATGTGACATGAAAAGTAATACATCACATAATAAAGTATATATTTCTTCTTTGATAGTGTCTTCCTATTGGGAACAGCAGCTATACTGTATTTAATATCATCACATCTGCAACAATCAACTGGGGATAATTTTTCAGAAAGTACATCATGGCTTCAACGGTTGTTGAAGAATTTATCTGGTTATGCTGTCGTGTTTGTTCCGGGATATTTGATTATTAAGTATATTCAACGAATTAATTACATCGACCATGCAAGTAAGTTATTTATAGGATTTGAGTATCTTTTTTGTACGTTTATAGAATACTTAAACATTTTAGTTTATTCATTAAAGATCGGGGATTTCTTTGGCCGTTTATCAAGGCTTGTGTTTATGGGCAAGGTCATGATGGAGAACTTATACCGTCTACAGAAAGTAGTGGAAAACCTACTTCGCTCCCGGTTGACAACATCTCTTTTACAAAGAGCACAGTTCTTCTCTTGTATTGTTTCGTTGGATTACAATCAAGCTATTTAATGTGGGGTCTTCTTCAGGAGAAAATAATGACACAAACATATTCTGGACAGTCATTTACTGACTCACAATTCCTTGTTTTCATTAATCGAATTTTAGCCCTAGTCATTGCATGGTGTTATTTAGCTATTTATGAGAATCCAAGTCTTCGACGAACCAAGGATGGTCCATTGTACAAATATTCGTTTTGTGCATTTTCAAATATCATGAGCTCTTGGTTTCAATATGAGGCACTAAAGTTTGTCAGTTTTCCAGCTCAGGTATAGTTTGCAATTAAACCTGTTTAATTATTCAGTTTATAGAATCACTAAAACTTTTCAATATTCGAATTTTCAGGTCCTGGCCAAGGCATGTAAACTAATTCCAGTGATGCTTATGGGAAAACTGATATCTAAGCAAGCATATGAATATTATGAATATGTGACCGCAGTTTTGATTTCTCTTGGAATGATACTATTTCTGTCAGGAAGTAGTGATTTCATTAAAGTTCAAAAAGATTCATCCGCAACTGCCGCTACTGCTGGAATGTCTGGATTAGTTGTCTTGATACTTTACATGGTTTTCGACTCCTTCACATCAAATTGGCAGAGTGCACTATTTCAAACTTATCGAGTTTCATCCGTACGAATGATGGCTGGCGTTAATCTTTTCGCGTGCTTACTAACTGGAATCTCTTTAATTCAACAAGGGACATTATACGATTCTAGCATTTTTATGACGCAAGTAAGGGCATTATATAATATTAATTAATTTAGTTAAAACTACGTATGAACCAGCTAATGAATGACTCAAAATTTTAGCATCACGATTTTGCATTTGATTGTCTACTACTATCAATATGCTCCGCTGTGGGACAACTGTTTATCTACTTCACAATTGAAAAATTTGGAGCTGTTGTTTTCATCATCATTATGACCATACGACAGGTACGCACAATATAACTTATTGACTTTTCTTTTAAAATGCGAATGTCAATGATTGTACATTGCTTATGTTTGTTACAGGCGTTGGCAGTTTTGTTGTCTTGCATTTTCTATCAACATCCGATAAGTGCTGTTGGAATCATCGGTGTCCTCGTAGTATTTGTCAGTTTACTATTGCGAATTTATTGTTCATATAGAATTAAACAGATAAGGAAGAAACCGTCTTTAAGTGTAAGTTCTGGTTCTATTGCTAAAGTTTAAATTGTTTTAAACTTTTACTGTTGTTTAAAATCGAAACTAATTTACGAATTAGAATAATTCTTGTGATTTTATTTTAATTTATTATTTATTCAATATATAAAAATCTCACAAATATAAATATTGAAAAATACAAAAATCGTACAAGAATTTCAATAAAATATTTAGTTACCTATTCACAACAGTTTACGTAAGAGATGATTTTTGATGAAATCCAATAACAAGAATAAGCGAATGTAAAATTTCAATACCTTGAAAAACTAGTTGAATACTTGCTATGATTAATTCTATTCGAAGAACATAAGTCTGCCAAAGTAAAATGTAGACACTTCCAAGAACACTTGTAACTCCAATTGGAATGGACATGACGAGAGGTAATTGTTTTTCCGTAAGATTTCCAGAACGAGATAAATCAATGCGAAAACATTCCAAGATGAATGTAAATCCGATAAGAATTATATCACAAGCAAGATAACTTCCAGGGTATGGGAGATTCCATAGCTTAAATATCAACAGGGCTGTTTCCAAAATTCCAAAAAGGGCCAAAAGCCTCCAATTGAAAAACGTTATTATTTGATAGAATAAGGAGGAATGCATCTTGTATCTGGATAATTTTTCCAAAAAATAATTAGTAATTATTAATTATAGCATAGTTGATCACAATTAGTTGAATACCTTGAATATGACTGCTTTAATTTTCTATATTTCAAGGCTGGGGACCAAAATTTCGTCGAACTTCTGCTGGATGGAGGATCTGGATCGTGATTTTCCTCTGGGGATCTTCGTGTACGCGTCTAATTCACGTGAAAATCAAAAACAGAGTCATGCATTATTATTTTGAACGGATGTTTACACTATTCAATCTTAATGTGATTCATCTTCTATATCAAGTCTCAAGTTTCAATGGAAGGAGAAGAATAAGGAATATCATATATTAATGCACTAATATTGATTTATTTGTGTTTTGACGACCAGTTCCAACCCCAGTCTTAACTCGGTTACCAAAAACACATTGATCCATTCAATAATAGTGTCATCGACTCATTTTCATGACATGAATTCAATTTTGTAATTTTAGATTGCATTGAATTGGATGCATATGCAAATGAAATTAAGCTGTAGGAGTTGGAAATGTCATTAGAAAGAGTCTCAACTCAAAGTAAAGGAAATTAAGAAATTAAAGCATAGGGTAAGCTTCTTTTGTCAACACGATATCAAATTTTGTTTTGTTTCAAGTGTCAAAAAATTAACAATATAATTTTATTATAGTCATTGTCATATCATGAATCACCCGTTTCATTCTCTCCAACGTCTCGCGTGATGTCATCTGTGAAGGATTCTGGTTTTTTAAAGTGGATAATGTAACTCAACTCTTCTATTGGGAGCGGCTATTGAGTTTCTAAAGAAGACAACATAAAGCATTGCATTGTAGAGTTTTTACTGTTGAATGTTAGTATTAGCTTTATACTATAAACAAGGCAAAAGGGGAAGGGGTTGTTTTTTAGTGTAAAGCAAAGCGGTATAGTTGTGTACCTCACTGGTTTTCTATATTCTAGAAGCCTTTTTAGCTCGAATATAGATATAGAATACACCTGGATTTAGATTTATTTCTGTCCGTTGAACTTTTTTAATTTCCAATTAATGTAGATTTTAAATCTGGAAATTTTATTTAGGTCAAAATATAGACCAAAATTGAAGCCGACATTATGAAGAATATTTACTTTTCTGTGATTGTGTTGCATTTATTTTACAACTTTGGTAAGTTTTCTTACAAATCAACTATAGAAACTTTTAACTTCAAGACAATTTAAAAATCTAAAAATTATTTTAATTCCACAGGCTATGCACAAAGAACTCCAACCATATCAATCATTTCACAAGAACAAATCAAAAATATTGGTGGAACAGTGGAGCTAGATTGTTCAATTCAATATGCAAGAGATTATCCAGTTTTGTGGATAAAATTGGATAAAACTGGTCAAAATCATTTGACTATTTCATCAGGCAGTACACTTATCATTCGAGACAGTCGTTTCAGTCTTCGATATGATCCTTCCAGTTCCCTTTATACGCTTCAAGTTAAAGATCTTCAAGAGACTGATGCCGGAACTTATCAATGTCAGATATTGATTGGAGTCAGCAACAGAGTAACTGCAAATGTTGATGTTCTTGTCAGGATCCCTCCTGTCATCTCTGATAATTCAACTCGATCTTTGGTCGTTTCCGAAGGGCAATCAGTAACTTTAGAATGTTACGCGTCTGGATTTCCAGCACCGAGAATATCTTGGAGACGAGAGAACAACGCCATATTACCAACTGGTGGATCAATATACAGAGGAAATGTTCTCAATATTTTATCTGTTAAGTAAGTATCTTGTTTTTCATCTTCTCCAATTGATTGCCATAATTCTTATAATAATACAATGATTATGATTATATATGTTATATTATTTTGAATTGCAGAAAGGAAGATAGAGGTACATACTACTGTGTGGCTGAAAATACAGTAGGAAGAGGTGCCAGACGAAATATTGCTTTGGAAGTAGAATTTCCTCCAGATATTACAGTTCCAAGACCAAGAGTTGGACAAGCTTTGCAATACGATATGGATTTGGAGTGTCACATTGTCGCTTATCCACCTCCAGCTATTACTTGGCTGCATAATGATGTCGTTTTGTCTAATAATCAACATTATAGGTAATTAATTATCTTTATCCCTTTAAAATAATCTTAATCTAATTAAACGATGGCTGTTTTCTTTAGAATTTCTCATTTTGCAACATCGGACGAATTCACAGACACAACTCTTCGAGTCATCACAATTGAAAAGAAACAATTTGGCCATTATTCTTGCAAAGCAGCAAATAAATTGGGAGTTTCTGAACAAAAAGTGGAATTGTTTGGTAAGTTCTAAATAATAATTAAGTCTTGAATCGTATTATGCATTGTGCAGCATATATGCATGTATTTGTGATTTAAAATTATACGTGTGTGGTTTAAGCTAAATTTAAAAATAACATTATTTTAAAGAAACCGTGATCCCGATATGTCCTCCAGCCTGTTCAGTGTCATATTATGCAGGAGCAGTATCCGTTACTGCGACTGTTAGCATGTTTGTGGTGACATTCTTTGCTCTCTTCTTGGTGTGATATTTAAATTATTTTTTTATTATTTAATTGCTCAATACTTGAATTGACATTTTTGTAAAATAGTAGCACTTTTGGATTAGATTAAAAGTTGCATGAGAATATTATTAGAAATTGGAATGTTTGTATAAATATAGTGTCAATTCCTGTATTCATGAGTATAATACAAATTAAGGGTACAAAAAGTACAGTAGATTAATATTTTAATTACGTTTCTTAGAATCGGTAATTCCCGATGAAAACTACAGACAGCTTTTACTTCCTCAAAAGTTCTCTTTATGGAAATGGATAAAATCTGTGGCAACTTCTGAAGCCTCCACATCATCTCTTCTCCTTAGGAATAATGTCTTTCACTTCAACATTCCGTCCTTTTGTACAAATTCTATTACATTAGTATTATTCACAGTGACAGCAGTGTTATTAGCACAGATTTAAAATACTGTTTTAAAATAATCTATCCATGACAAGACATCACATGACAAATTCAAGTCATGTATAAATTATTGATCTGAATTTTCAATTTTTTTAAATTCTCCGCTCTCTAGATCTAGATAAGTTTAAGGTTTTAAATGTTTTAAATATTTAGAGTATTTACAAATACAAATAATACCAGTGATGAATATGAATGGCCTTTTACATATTTAAGTTTAATTTATAATTGTGTTCAATGAACCTATGAAAACGTAGACCATGGATTTGATGAATCTAAAAGATGAGCTTGAATGTACTTACTTTTGGATAGATAATTTTTTAGTTATTTTAGTACTTAAAAAGTTATTTTGTTATGTAATAATTTGTACAATTGTATTATTTAGTATAGCAGCCAAGGATTTAATGATATCCTATGAGATACGTATTTTTATTTTTCTGCATGCTATGCTGCCATGTTATTCTTTAGATTGAAACTACCGATAATAAATATAAAATAGTATAGAGAAGGAGAATGAAGTTCACATAATATTATCTCTCTTAAATTATAAGCTGATGGAATATAAAATTTTAATAAAGATGTCGGTAAAATTCTCTAAGTTTCGTATCAGATTTAAGAGTTTTCTATTTGTCAAAGAGGTAAAAGTAAGTAGATGGTAGATGAGTGAAGTGATAAGGAGTGGAAAGTTGTATCTTGAAACTTGAAACTGATCGCGTCGTAAGCAATGTTCTTTTTATCTGTTGTTTCACAGTCCAGTTGACATTTCTGACATGATCTGAATTAAATTGAGGAGGCAGTTTAGGCTAGGCTTTGGGCATTGGATTTAGAAAAAATATCTCTAGAGTAGCCATCCTTTTCTTATATAGTAGATATAATGCTGTTGAATAGATTGATTGAATACAAATAAAAGATATCTTGATGATAGTTAACTTCAACTTGACGCTTTCTTTGATTCCTCAGAAGATAAACGTTTCATTATACGATCAACGTATGGTATATCTTATAATTATTAATCTTCATCTTCAGTCCAGTCCAGTCCCGTAGCCAATTCACTATCCTCACATCCTATAATAATATGTAAAATTTATATTATAATAATAACATATCAAAATTAGAAATGAATTGTTTTTGTTTGCTTGAGGATTTGACATGTTCCATGAATTTGATCGTCGCATTTCATTTATCTATGATAATGATATGAAATCAACATTTCATTCCCATTTGCTACTTTTTATTTTGACTATGTATTATTATTTGTTTAAAGAAAAAAGAAAACTTTTTTTAGGAAAAACGTGACAGCATGAAATTTAAGATGACAATCTCTACGTTATTTTTTCCTAGTTGGTCCAAAAAGTTCAAAAAAAAGCAAAATACAAGAGCTGTTTCCCAAACCCATTAACCTATATATATATATATAGTGTTTAGTATTACAATTAAATGCTTTATTAGCGCATTTAAAAACAAGTAATTTTATTTAAAATAAAATCCCCTACCAAATAGTACAAGCACATGAATAAATGAAATCCTTTGTAAAGACAAAAGATGAAAATGATTTCATGTCATTGACGCTTTGACAGGGGACAAGAGTAATCATTTGTAATATTTTTAGAAGCAGTTCTCAAGTTCTCAATCCCAATGAAGGTAATGTTGGAGATTTTTCTTTAAACAAGAGAATAACTATTTACTTTAGTAGATTGAAGACAATCAAAAATCAACCAAAAGGCATCAAAAGATCCCAGGGGGTTGACTTCCCATTATCCCTCTCATGTCTCCTTCCCAACTATTAAATTAAAGGGTTACAAAATCAAAAACTAAACCCAAATATACAGTTTAACCTTTTAAACCTTTGCTTTGGTTCAATTTAGAACCCTAGAAATACAATGTCAAAGCCAAAATCCAGTCCACTCCAGTTCGGTCAACTGACTTTTGAGAACTTTCAGCTCGTTAAGAGATCTTTTATGTGAATAATTGCATAAGAGTTGTGTGTAGAGTGTCACAATTGGAATATGAAAACAATATCAAGATCACTTTGGGGTGGCCTAACAATTAAACCCTATGTCATATGGATTTAGAACCTATACCTTTACATGTACATGTCCATAGCATATAGCTTTCAATCTTATTTTGCTATGTTTGAGAGAAATTTGTACAAATATTTTATCACCATCTTTCATGTAATGTGTCATTTTACATCTCTCACATCCCTCCCTTCATTTCATTCTGTAGATCTCTGTAACATGATAACAGCCCAATTACAGAGTTCTCAAACATAACTCCAAAACCATTAATAAAATACAATAAAGTGTAATTCGACTTTTTCTCAAATTCTCAAAATACCCCTCCCAATCCCAATGCTTTTATGCTTTATAGTGTTTCTGTTACTGTTCTGTTTTCCCTTATTAAAACATAATCAACTCTAAATATTGAGAATTTATTTTTAGAGATTCTACCAATAAATTACCAATAGAGCCTATAGGCATGAGAGATTTTGATTTTTCGATTTGAAATTGGACAACTCTGTTGGATTTCCGATTGGATATAATTGAGATTACTGTAAGAAGTTCGGCTTTTGTATGTAGTTTTCTATGAATTATTCAAGAAAGATGTTTTTATGTGAAATGTTATTGAAAGGGTTATCTGTGGGGTAGGCCATCGCAGTTGGCAATGGAATTAATAACAGTCACGATCACCCCATCCATTCTTTACACAGAAGAAGAAACCAATTGCAATTGGGTATTGGGGAATAGAAAACTGCCGACTATTTTAAAATATTTTGTAATATGTTCTTGTCCAGCACAGTACAATTTAATTCGTATGAAATTCTCAGTCAATAATCCCATACATTCCTTTGGATTCTTATTTAAATGTTAAAGAATGTTAGTCCATTGTCATCGGATCGGATTATGATTAGGATTAATATTTTAAATTTTAAATACTTCTTGACATCCAGAAAAATATCATCATTACATATGTATAATACTGGAGAAAAATTAAAATGCTCTGGAGAAAATAAATAGCACGTGTAGTATAATTCTATGATTTAATTTTAATGGAATGTAAAAAATTCGCGTAGTAAGTTTTTGAAAGTGTTTAAATAAAATATTATAATTTAAGAATTAGAGTTATAGAGAAGAAGCGGTCTCTTTTATAGATATCTGTTGTTGGATGGAATTTGGAATGTTAAGGTCAAAGGGTATATAATAGTGTGTAAGTACGACCCCCAAGTTTAAGGACGCCTGCTGGCTTCCCAAATCATAAATCCCAACACCTATATTATGCATATCATCACCACCCCGTGGTATCTAACACATTCATTATTTTCGCAGCTATCAAATCATTTATTATTCTTTTTACTCTAAAACTTCAGCCGAGATCTTATTTAACAGAATCTCAGGTTCAGCTCTATAATGAAGAAACAGGGTTTCCTCCTTCCTCCTATAGAACATAGGGACATAGGGTATATAGGGATGTCCTGGACATGATTTAGATTAGAAACCCTGTAAAAAAGTATTAGACTGCTTGGCATCACGAGCACAGTAATAAACTTTAGGTTGGAATTGAATCTTCAAGAAGTAGAAGCAGCTTGAATTGAATTGAAAGTGGCTGGACAGACAGCAAGGCTCCAGTAAATGCTTCCAGGCATTTTTCATTATCCAGATCCAGGCTTTTGGTCAGGAGTCAAATGCAGGATAATTCACTTGTAATTTTAACACTTTAAAAGAAATCTCTTCTCCAGCAGAGGATTTTCTTGGAATAAATGGAAATGAATTTCTTAGTATTTAAAATGTTTACAGAGTTCTTTCCCCGAGACATTAATATTTATGCAATGTGAATGCAAATGTAAAGTTCACAGCAGTAGTACGTTGAGTCGGTCTTTTTCCCTTTGTAGGAAATAATATTTTTATAAAAATAAAAATTCATCTCCGTTCTCCGTTAATCCACTCTGAGATGGAAGATTTATATGACAAAAGATTATATTGTGTGTGGAGAAATACCAAAGTGTCAATCTCTAGATTAAGATATTTCAAAATAAGAATATTATCATGTGCTCTAAATTCCATGCTGCAATATCTTAAAAACTTTAAGAAGAAAAGGAAATATTTTAAAATCCTCCATAGAGGTAGTCCTAATGCCTATTAAGTATATCCGTTTATAACGTTTAGCTTTATAGTTGCTTGTGCTGTCAGATTGAATTGTCGGATGTTTGATTTTTAAAGGATGTCATGAAGAAAAAGAAGCAAAGCATCATCTAAAAAGTCAAAATAAAAGCTTCTCGGCATCCTTTCAACTATTTCATCATTTTCACTACTTGAGATTTAACAGATTTAACAGATTACCCACTTTTCTTTCATTGTCCCCGAAAATTATTTATTTTCTTCGGTATTCGGTTTTCTCAATTTTCACCAGGTTTATTTAATTTAATGTTTCCCCGAATTGGTTATATGTGGTTTAGGGGGGGGAGCGTGGGATGAATTTAGATTATGATATGATATTCCGTTTGATGTTTGATTTGTTTGAGTCAATGTATATATTAGATGATACAAAAGAATTCTTGATTCTTCATAAAATTCCTCTATAGAGTTTTGGTTCTTGTAAATTCAGTTTTGCTTTTGGTTGTCGGTCGGCATGCCTTTTACAAGGTTTTTCAAGTAGCTTTATAATTTTTGGATACTTTGCTTCCCAAAGCAAATAAACAGTATGTCAATCTCTTTGAGAAGATATCAGTGCTCTTCTTCTGAAGAAGAAAGAAGCCGAGAGTTGAACTTTTCTCATGACACAACATAAGAAGAGAGTACGTCACTCATCCTCCTTCTGACTCTACACAAAAATCTTAATTCTCTGACTTGACTTTAACAAGAGAGAATTGAGTTCAATTCAGAGGAGGAAGAATAAGGAATCTCTCATACTTTTAAAGTTGAACAATTGATTCCCATTGTTAGCCACGGATAGTATTGTTGAATTTAGTAGAGATAAGTGATGTCGGCCCCCATTGCCTTTTCTCAGGTGTCAATCCAACAATATCAAAACTATTATCATTTGTAATGGATGGGGCCGGCATCTTAAGCTCAACCTCTCAATCTCAATACCATATGCAATGAATTTATAATCATAGCCCTATGAAAAAAATAATAGATCAGAAATCATAATCATAATCATTGGTTCCCTTAACTAAATTACTATATAAAACTCTATTTGTCCTTAGTCCTGAGTCGGCACAGAAATATCTCAGGAATTAAGATATTTTGGGGGAGTATTTTTTTAAAGAAAAAATGAAAAAATGCTTTCTCCTATTCCTAACTCCTATACCCCTGGCTCTAACAATAAGGGGGAAATTAATTCTGACAAGTAAAGGCAAGTCATGATGATCTCTGCTTCCATAAGGTGTATGTCTATTTCTATTGGAATTAAAGCCGACACAGAGCTTGTTTTCTCAAGGTAGCAATTACCCATCAATTATATCCTACACTAACTAAATAACTCAATTAATAACTAACTGGAGGAGTTCTTTACTTTTTTAGCTCCTCATCTTCACACTTGTATTTACATACTGTGCTGTAGTAATTGTAATTGGGATTGGGTTCTGCAGTTTTTCTACAGATACGAGTATTATAGAATGAAACGGACAATGTCCATTGTTTGCACAAGTAAAAGTAATTGAAGGAATAATGTTTGCTTTTTCTGGCTAAAAAATATTTAACAATGGTGCTAATTTTCATTATTTTCATCAGGTTTTATATTAATTGTAATTGTAGCTTTTATTAATTAGTGGATAATTAACAGATAAGATTTCAAATTATTGAAATTGGACTGAAAACAAATCTTTCTTTCTGTATCCTTCTGTCCAATTTTTTCCTACCTACTATAATTGTAATTATTAAGTTTAGACGTATTCAATTTGAAAAGTTCCGAATAGCGTCGTCTGTCTTTCTTTACCTTTAGCTCTTTTGTAGAATACAGAAGATTCGGTAAAAATGTTGATAATTAATAAGAAGACTGTTGAAGTATGATATATCATAGCAGGGTATATGGATATGGAAGAAAAGGAATCATCTCGTTAAAGCCAATGACGATGCAAAAACAAAGTTAAAATTATTTCGGTTCTAGTTTCTATTCTTGGAATATAATATCATCATAGCATATAATAATATTGTATGCTGTGTGTTTATGTAAATTGAGGTAAATTGTTCTTGGATTGTTATAATACCTTTTAAATCTATTTTGGTACAATATACTGCAACAGAGCAAACTCAAACGGTAAAAAACAAGGATTTCATTTTGTAAGATTTTGGATGTAATTGAAATTGACTATGATGGTAATAATAATAATAATAAGGCTATATAGTATATAGTGGTAGGGCTATATAGTAATATTTTCATATCTCAAGTATAAAGTATAAATAAAATCTACGTGCTCTTGTCACACAACACAGTCATACAGTAGAAGAACTGATGGAAAGCTTTGAAAACTGAAAACAAAGAATTCTCTGACTTTGATGGATTAACATTTTTTTATATTTTTTACCTGACTTTAGCATAAAATGGATTGCTCATTGCTATCATACTCTACTGCGGCTTTCTTTTGGCTGAAGACAAAATTTCTCATGTTATTCATTATTCAAAATTTAACAAAACTTATGAAAGCTATTACTTCTATGCATGGGATTGAGAAATTGAATAATCATAATAATAATTGAATGAGCTGAGCATATGCATGTTATGTAGATGATATTTGACTGACTTGTTGTTTGTGGTTATAATAATTCAATGTATAAAATATTTCATGTCGGTTCTTTTTCTTTTCGGAAGAATGATTGAGAAAAGTACTTTTGACTTATGTTCAATGAAAACATATTCTAATGTTTTCAAGACTCCCATCATGATGGATTGCCTCTGTTCAATGTTTAACCCTTTCTCATTTATACCTCTACTTCTACTTCTGTCTATGTAATAAACAAATATAACGTTTTAAAGTTTATAACTGTTAACATTCTCCGTAATTTCAATTTTGCGTAGAAAATTTACAATACAAAATCAAAATCCTTACAAACATTTTTTTTGCCCTGGTTCTGGTTTGGTTTGGTTCTGGTTCCCATAAATTTATAGGTTTAATAAATAAATCCAGTAAATAAAAGAGAAGGGTGATGGTCTAATGGTGATGGGGACGGACTCTTTTAAAATCGGATTTCCAGGAAATGTCCAGGAAATTTCCCAGCCCAAAAGATCAATTCCAATTCCAGCAGAATTATATTTTTATTTACCATTTTTTGTGCCACACTTTAAAACTTTAAACTTTTTCAATTGTATATGAAAAGTGTGTAGTTTCTTTGATTTAGAATTGAAAGTGTGGATGAGATAGATTTTTTTGTTTGTATTTGTATTGGAATTGAAAATTGAAATACATCTCAATAAAATAGAGCTGTCATTTTCTGTCCCTTCTGCGTGCTTGTCCCAGAGCAGAGTACGATAATATAAATGTCAATCAGCAGAGCCTAAGGATTTAAAAATTGCATTTCATTTTCATTGAAGGATAATAAACCACCGGGTCATTCATTTCATATCGTAAAGTACTTTTATTTAACATTTTTCTTCTACTTTTATTATTAACTGTACGTGCGGTTTTTATTACCCGTTAATCGGCTCAAAACACTAGTAAAATACAATGGACTAAAAGGGACCAAAAAAACCAAAAAACCAAAAAAACCAAAACCCCCATAAAACCCATAAAACCAATAAAACCCATGAAGATAAGGGATATATAAGGGTTGAATGAGATTTTTTAAAGAGCAAATTGAAATGTCAAATGTCAATTAATGTCACACTTTGGTTTTGGTCATAAAATATCGCCCAGCCCCTGTCCTATTGGCAATTTCAATTCAATTTGTATTTTATCATAAATGAATTGAAAAATGTCTTTTTTATTATTTATGATTGATGTTTTTCCACTTAATTGATTACATGTAATTTCACAATGCGCACAATTTGTTCTATCAGAACAGAAGAGATGAGTTTGTGAATGGGAATTGAGAATGCAATTATTATTATTGAAATACGAAATACGAAATACCATTAGAGCAAGTTTTGTGATTTTGTGTCTTGTAAATAATTCCGATATGATCTAACAAGGAACATGAACATGAAATAGACTTTTAATTGAATAAAAATCCTTCATATATGTTCTATGTTCTTCTCATGTGGAATTGGAATGGGCGTGAAATCAACATGAGAGTCAGCCCCATTCTTTTTTAACTTGGAGAAATAATCATTTCAATTTACAAGTCAACTTTTAAAACGACACTTTCTCACGTTTCTATCCCTTCTTTAGCTTTAGCTCATATTTGGGATTATTTTTTATTTCATTTTATATTTAAACACATAACACATTTGGTTTGGCCTTTAATTGTTTCAGCAACAGAGTGAAAATGCTCGTATAACAATAGGATTGAATGTTATGAGTCCCTGCTGCACACACTTCAAAATAGAAATGGGCGGATAGTAAAAATGTTTTGCTTATTCAAAATTCAAAATCAAAACTATTGCATTTGAAAACACAAAGGAATAAGAATTCAATTCAATTCATTCGTTAGTAGTTAAAAAGTTATTCCAGTTCCAGAGTCAGAGTCAGGAGCATTTAGCATTTACTTACATTACGTAAAGTCCCCCTGCTGTAGTATGGTAAAAAATAAAGCCCTTATAAAGCTTTTATAAAGGGTTTAAAGGGTTTAAAAGGTGTCCGACTAGGCAAAACAATGCAAAATAAACAAAACACGAGAAAAAACAGGCAAAAGTCAGATATTTATTCTTTAGTTTATTAAGGGATGAAACCCCTTTATAAGATTGTCTTATCCGTCCGTCTGTCCGTCTGTCTGTCTGTCCGTCCGTCCGTCTGTCCGTTGGTGCTCTAACTTTCGAACGCGTTGACGGATCTTCACCAAATTTTGTACATGACCTTTATAGGACACGAGAACGGCTGGCTATGTTTTTGGACCCTGTAGGTCAAGGGGTTACATGACATGT
>JAQFZB010000183.1:0-23325 GCA_034695165.1 Desoria trispinata
TTACGAAGCTCAGCAGTAAAGAACACGGGCAAATCATGGGCAAAAAATCCGAATTCAATTGAATTCAATACTTATTTTTGTGATATTATTTTGAACATGAATTGATTTGAGATTTGACGTTGATATCGATCAACTCTGATTTTCAAAGAATTTAAACATTACGATAAAAAATGTAATAATACTGATTATCATTAATACTTAGTACACTATAATATAGTCATAATTTATAGATATAATCTAAGTATCATTAGATAAAGTCAGCAATGTTCATTAACTCTCTGAGAGAGTAAAAAACCTTCTGCCAATCTGAAATCCTATTCATAACACTTTTTTATCCCATGTTTTTGCTGCCATTTGATGGCTGGACATTTATGTTTAGACAGGATTCGGGCTATTAATTTGCAATATTTCTTCCAACTCCCTTCAACAATAAGACTTTTTTATATATCTTTGATTGATGGAAGAAAAACCATTGGCATGCTTTTCATTAAGAATTCGTTAACTATGACAGCCTAAATTCCGTTGATTGATGTCACAATTCTCAATTTATTGATGATTATTATTGTGTTCTACTGAAATGTAATATTAAGATTAGTTTTTATGGATATTCAAAAAATTCACATATTTGTGCATCATCATCATTAATCTACAGCCACTAATATTAACTGCGCACTGGATCATTTAAAAACAAGCATTTAATTTTCTGAGGCATTAATCCCACCATATGCTTTTACAGATACACGTAATCTGAATATGGTAACAAATTTCAACACTTTTTGATTGCTAAAAATGACACTCTTCTCGTGCTTTTCATAATGGTGCAAAATTCACGGAAGAAGTATGGTATAGTGATAGTAGTTGGTCATTTATTTATTTAAAACACCGAATCCATTGTTCTAGAAAATTGCATTATGAAACTTCTTGGGAAATGTTTCAATTTCAAATTTCATTAAAAAATATAACCATAATATAACTCAATACACTCATTTCATAGAGATTATCCTACTCGTCTAATAAATGACGCAGTATTAAATTGTTTATTTCGTTATGACGTCTAAATAGTTAAATGTTTTGTTATAAGCTAAAAACTAAACCATTGTAAAACGGACGTATCCAAGTAGCTTCTTCTGGTACTATGATATGAATGAACCATTAAAATAGCAGTTGTAATTTGACTTTAACTTAAACGTTTCAGACCATGAGTTGATCACAGAGGTCATGATGTATTTTCAAATTTGAAATTTGACCTTGAAAACGTTTTAGCGGGTGACCTGAAGGTCATAGTTAATGTCCAACAGTCATAACAGAACTTTCTGACCAATAGCTTTCAAATGAACTTGGGGGTTACTATTTAAATCATTCATGAACTATGACCCTGACCTTAGGATTTGCTTGGTCCTTTTGGGTATCTCCAAAACAATATCCCGTAGAAATTCAAAAGGTTAAACGGTTAAAGATATATGCGTAGTCGGACAGGCAAACAGACAATAACATAAAGTAGCTAAAGCTACTTGCTGGAATTATCTGCGTAAAGTAGTATTCATTGCATTTCACTTGAAGGATTAAACGTGCTACTGAAAATAATACGGAAATTATGAAATGAATATTGTTTATTATTTCAACTAACTAAAGTCAATAATAAAATGACTTAACAACCGACCGACAAACAGTTAATTAAGAACGTTTGAAATTGAAAATATATGATTAAATTATCACTGTATTTCAACTGAAATTTTATACTCCTGAAACTGAAGAAACAATTTTTTAAATGCTTTGCACCGTTAGAAATGTGTTTAATTGAAAATTAAAAAGTCCATATGATTGGCTTCTCAATTACATATAGTTGTTTTGTGCTAGATAATCTAAAAAAAGTAGATATACCTATATTTTTTTGAAAATACATGTAAACACGGCAATTGATTATTCCGTAGAGAGGCAATAATAGACTACTTAATGAACCATTACAGGTTAAAATAGCTATGATATTTAATAACTGTTTTGTCTTATTATTATTGTATTGTATCTTATTATTGTATAATAGTCGTTCAAGACTAATACTTAATGATTAATTTTTTTTATACTAAAATCATTAAAAAATAATTCATATATGTATGTTACATGATTTTATTTAATCTTTAAGATTTCTGGTTTGTACAATAGTTTAATACAGAAATCGTGACTTAAAATGGCATTCTTTTCAGTTTTACAAAAACCGTTTTTTTCTGCATAAAACAATATAATAAGCAGTTCAATGAATCCTCATCGCTTTTAAACAAAAACCCTGAATGCATATCCCTATATTACTAAAAACAATGGATGCATTTTAATTCTCATGCACGCACTGCTTATTGTATACGGCATACAATTTTTAGAACTATCACTGAAACTAAAAGTTGGGTGACTCAATTAAGAGAGCAGTTTGTGGTGCTGAGGTGAAGGAAACAAAACATGTTCCGTATTCAGTAAAAGTGAAGCTTAACATAATTATATTTACTTTCCTAACTGTTCAGTTGAACGAGAAGTACCGTCGTCGTGGTCGTCGTCAAGTCACCGGAATAATAATTAATGCGAGATAAACATGCTAGTTACGTGTATTAGTGTATACACTTGATTAGTCATTCTGATTCCATTATGCATAAGCATATATGAGAGTGGATCCTTTCACTTTAATACTATTACAATAAACCCTTATTTAGCTTTTGCTTTAATTTTTTAATGTACCATTGTTCTTTACTAATTTCTTCATCTAAAAAATCAGTAACCAAAATTTGAACAACAAATTAAAAATATTAGAATAGCCTATCATATTGTGTAAAGTGAAATAGTAGAATTTATTAAGTTAGAAATACACTCATCAAAATCCAAATCTCATTTTATATGAAGAATAATTAATGTGTTGAAAAATCATAAAATAATTTGTTGAACATCGACAATTTTTACTAGTTTTCTGTGTAAACTTGTTTGGCAACTTGGAATTATTTTGACCATCATAAAATGTTCAATGTTGAATACACGATCGATCTATCAAATTCATCCGTTTTTTGAGCACGTTGGAATGGAATCTTTCTTTGTCCACATCCATTACATTATTATCAAATCAATTATATTATACCAATAAAAATTCCTGTTCCATGTATGTAATAATGTACGTAATCATTTTCTCAACTTCTTGTATTAGATGGATGACAACAAATTTTGTGAACTATTTGTACGTAAAGAATGCATATATTCGGGAGTTATATTCATTCATTCTTAACGAACTTTAATCATATTGCAATAATGTAAAGCCAGTTTTTATCAAGTTCATAAATTACTATTTCGCATTAATAATGATCGCTCTCCAATTAACATTATCTACAGCTTATTCTAATGCGTATATCTGGAGATATTCACGATGTGGTCATATTTAAAGGTCGATTATTTGTACTCATGCTGATTGTTCTTTATAATTAATTAGACGAAGTCAATTTTACTTCAATTCATTTAAATAACGATTTAATTCAAATTTCCATTGTTTCAGTTCCAGTGTTTTAGCTGATTTTTATATGTTGTTTATTAAATAGATTTAGCTACTTTATGGCAATGTCCTATGTCTGTCTGTGTTAAAGCTACTTTGAAACGTCCGTTTTACAATAGTGTATTATCTTTGATCGTAACGTTAACCAGTCGTTTATTATTTTCAAACCCATCAATACATACATATGTTTACTTTTCATTTGTTATTGTTCTATAATTTGTAAAATCAGTTCTATCTGCGTAGTTTTATTTTTTGCATTTGCCGTGCTTTCGTGAATTTTACACAATCATCATTATTTTGGAGTTAGATTTAACTTTGGAGACTCATTAATCATGCAAATAAGCGATTATTATAAGAATGAATGGATACAAATACAAGGACATCTCGTAATAAGAATTGAATTTGAACTTGAGAAAATATAGTAAAATGTACCTGGCCCTGAAGAGCAGCACTGATGTACAAAGCCAAGGAATCGGGCATCGGTAGAATCCAGTATTGATCCCACCATCGCTTAACAATAAGGCTTACGTAAAATCCCAATACGAATGACATTGGAATGCTTTCTATTTGTTTGCTACAGTACACTTTGACCTTCTCAAAGATCCTGAAAGGGTTCACAAGAAAATAAAATTGAATTCAGGTTCACAGATTCATGATGGTCTCAAGGTACTCATGCCAGTCTTCATGAGAAATCATTGCTCATTACGGCATAATAGCTTTTCAATGTAAAAACGTTTACCTCCTTTGATCTTCTGTCATCCCAAGTCGATACATGGCGTTGATAACGAAATATAGGAACAAGTAAGCTATCAATTCTCGCCATATTAATTTATAGACACTTCCTCGCCATCTGAAATATATTATTGATGGGGATTAGATTATTATGTATGAGAAACATTTTAAAAATTATTTTAACTTCATAAATGATTTGATTTCAAGTATTAAGAGAAAGCACTGCGCAGTATAAACCTCAGAGTATCCTTGTAGTAAACAAATTAAAGGGTTTCCGTTACATAAAAAATTGAATATAAATGCGCATTATACGATATAATGAGAATCAAAGATTTGAACAAAACCTGCAGCATTTTTCTGACCTTGACATTCGATTTCAATTACTATTGACCAGCATCAGTAATAATGATTCGAAATCAGTAAAGTACAAACAAGAGAGAAAACAGAACACGGCCTCGCAAATCGTGATGTGATTTAAAAATCATTCTGCAAAAGTTGAGATTAAGAAATATTTGCTTGTATTTGGGATTTGGCATTTTGTTGACCTAGAATGCTCATCAAAGACATCCTCATCAAACTAAGCATCATTCGTCTCATACACAAAATGTACATGCTGCGAAAAAAACAAATGCTCATTTATATGCTACAGGGACAATGATATTGACATGAAGCATGACTATTTGAATTATCAATTCGAAGACAGTGGAATCAATATCCTCTGCCAAGGCTTTCTTATATATTATAACTTATAACGGAAGGAGGAAAGGGAATTTACAATTTTATATATTAAGAGGTTTTCATAGGGTTTAAAATGCCACCTAATACTCATAATCTATTATTGGATTTCAACTTATAAATTTGTGATTTTGTATTTTCAAACATTTTATTTCAAATATAGGTACTTTTATTAAAACTTTTACATGAAATCATATTTGGTCTTTAAAAAGAGTACACAAGAAGAATGTGTGTACGATAAACGAAACACTATCACCATATACGATGGACGACGTCTGAAATCAAGTGTCTGAGATATGACATAGTCGATCTTGATAGTTAACTTTCACAACGTGCAATCAACAAGCTATAATCCGTTAATGAATTCTTGAATTGGGTGACACTGCTTTTATTAAACAATAGATAATTCTTATCACTAAGTAATGTCAATGATAATCCTTTTAAAATTGTTCATTGCCGACGAAACTTTACATCTTAAAGCCTTTATTAGTAATATTATCAGGGACTTCACTTTGTTGTCTGCATATCGACTTCTAACTGATTTACATCTCTTCTGCATTCCGGACAAGATGATTAAAAGGATAAATATTTATTATGAGCACGAACGAAGTAGAAGTTGAAGATATTTCTAGGCCAAGGTTAGTTTAGTTATGTGTACAATAATACATTTTGTAGCCATTCATGCTATTTTGCGGTAATTTAAATAACAACGTAACCAAAAATCTAAAAACCTTCTTTCATTAAATATAGACTTTTTTTGTTTTTGTTTACAATACTTTCAGAGCCCATGCTATATAAACTGAATTTGTAATATAATTTTCATTATTTATCAAGATACTATAAAGTTTATTTAATAATTAGTAAAATGATATCAGTGAAAGACTTGGCCGTATAGTATCCCAATTCTTTGCAATTACTACTGTGCAATGATATTGAGCATTTAGCCCTACAGAGAGCTGGTAGCATTTAAAAAATAAATCTTTGTTGCTAACAAAAACTGAACAATGTTATGCAACAAACTAAATGAAATAAAATCCACACCAGAGAGAGAATTGAATGAAATTATATTACACACTTTGATTCGGGTCATGTTGACTGGCTGGCGCCATGAAACAATTCTTGTAACGAAACAATTACTCTCAATAATGTTGATAGTGTTCTTTGGTCAATTCACTACCATGTTCTGCCCCCTTCATATATAACTTATAAAATCAAATCAACGAATGAATTCCAATTTTCTAGTTTTTCGAAGCTTATGATGTAGCCGAGAGGACAATCATGAAATAAGAAATAAAATGTGCTGGGATTTCGGTTCGATGTATAAAATATGTCTTGTATCAAGAGTTTTACGACTTTCAAAACCCCGATAAAATCGTAACTAGTTCGAGTTGAATTTAAAACTTAAATTCTACGAATAAATTTCAATACATGCCAATGAGTATAGAGATATGAACTAGTTCTCTCTTGCATTGTCTCTTAGCGTGCTTAATATATTTGACTTACCATTATTAAAATATCGGTTTTTTTGTAATGAGCGTTCGAGTTTGCCATGAATGGAAAGAAATTATTGCCTAACGATAGATAAGAGTGTATAATTTGCAAACAAAAGTTGGCAAAAAGAAGAAATATTTCAAAATAATTAATTGAATTTTTACAATCTATCTCCACATGATTTCATTCAAAAGTCGGAATCTTTAAATCTTTACCTAATTAAAAACAAGAATTCAAGTTATTCATACACAAATGACGTTTTCTTATGAATGAAAAAATTTAAATTGTATTGAAAGAAATTAATTTGAAACTGTAATTTAAATCAAACAAAGTTCAATATAAATTTGTCAGCACCTCGTTGGAACTATGAATTCTCATTTATGAACTTTTGGGAAAAATGTAACCAAATGCATAGAATATTATGCGCATTTATTAATTGACTTTTTTAGGAGGATGAAAATAGAAATTAAAATGATACTGTACACACACCTTACAATAATATGTATCTGCTCATTGTAATGTTAAGTTAAATCTGGAAATTATGTGTTAGTAACTTTCAGTGCAATTATTCAGTAAAATATTTGCCTTTACGTGATAATAAAATAAATGTAGAGTAATATTTCATATCTATACGTTACTTATTTTGTTAAGTTGCAGGTCATTTTGAAAATGGCAAAAAAAATTTATTTATTACAAAATGCGTACCTGCTTAAAATTTTCCAGAAACATCCAAAACTACTCCCATTGGCAACGTCTCCAGTATATGAAACTGTCATTTTGAATCACTTTAATGGTTCGTGTAACGTTTCCAGCGATCTGATCGATACTTCGGAAGACTGTTTTGCTTTGAAATCCTTCTGATTCGATTTCTATTATTAATAGAACCGTGGTGAAAATAAAAGAACTGTCAGTGATGTTGTTGTTGTTGCTTAAAAATCATAATTACACCTGAAAATAAAATAAAAAAAGAAACACAATGAAAAAATGCTTGCCATGGACAATTTAGTTAACGACAATTTTTTAAATTTAATTTGTTTATGTCGTGCTTACAGACAGCAGTAAAAAAATTAAACCGTTACACAAAAATTCCAGCACAGTTCAAAGAATGCATTATAAACAGAAACTAATGAATAGTAAATTACCCGTCAATTTCAATACGAGTTTATCCTAAATTAACAATTGAATATAAAAAATTAACGTCTATTTATTGTTTATTTTGCTAAAGGAACATAAGTAGCAAATGACGTCAAAACGATAGGGTTCTCAAAAAGTCAATTTTAAATTTCATTGCTTTAAAAAATTATTCTCCTGTTTAGAACTATAAAAAGATTTTTATGTAAGAAATTGTCGTCTTATGCAAACAAGTTCAACTTTAATCCGTAGAGGACTGGATTAAAGACGTTATCGTATCTTTAATTTAAGAGAAAGAACACCGTAGATGACTAATTACAGTTTCAGGATTAAAATGCACTGAAAATACTTTTATAATATATTATTTTAGTAACTTATCCATAAAATCACTCCATTTGTTGAACAATGCCAAAAAATAAATAACTACTACACAATTATTATATGTTTATAGTTATCTAATTCCAAATGTTTGTGTGAATTAAATAAACATCGCAGCCCGTACAGCTATCTGTTTATAAGCTAAATTGTCATTAAACGAAAGAGGCTAAAAATTCGAAAGTTAGCTTCCAGTACAACGATTTTAATTTATTGAATTTTATTAAATTTAATTGTACCATTCAAAAAAGAATAAACAAACAAAAAACAGAGAAATCTTTTGCCGTCATTTGCTTTATCATTTATGTTCATTTGCCTTTTCTTAAACCATTTAAAAAATACTATGACCGGATCCGAAGGTATTTTTTCAGATTAACAGTGATCGAGAAAAAACCAAATTTATATATAAGAACCAAAACAGTCCAAGTGTTAGAATTAATTAGCTAATCTAAAGATAGAATAAAACAAAAAAAATACATATAGCTACTGGATTCAGTAGCCGTGGAGGGTGGACTTTAGTATTTTCCATCAATTATTATAATGTATACAGCTAGCAATAAGTTGTTTTTGCTTTACTTGCGTTGTTCATTAAAACAAAGGTATGTCTACCTTCAAGTGAAAAAATTAATCACACGCATTCGTCGTATAATCTCGTTTATTATACTCCTTATATGTTCAATTATTATGTGCTACAGATTCACAGTTCTTCCTTTCTAATCTAAAACAAAATTTTAATAAAGACGAATCTTAGTTATAAATAATTAAAAAATTTTAAGCAATCTATAAAGGTGATAATAGAAACAGGATAATAGAATGTTTTAATTACTTTAAAGAAAACCGATCAGTACTAAAAAATTAATAATGCGATGATAGATAATATTATATTAGAATGCTGTATCCTTATGCTCAGCTTCAAAGTCTTAGATCACTGAAATCTGAAATGAGGTTTAGTTAATATTGATTTAAAATTTATTACAATGGTGATTCCATTGAAATTGAGTTTGACTCATCGTGTGTTTGTTTACTGTCAATAACATCAGTAAGGATAATGTTTCATGGCAGTAGGTTAATGTCTTAAAAGATTTGGCCCTGCTACGAGAGATCAACTGCTAAAAGTCAATGAGTTGAAACAACGGTTTAAATCTTATCCTATATTTATAATGCAAATTTATGCATTGAATGAATCATTCATCTTCAATTGTGATGTTCTCAAGTACGGATTGATTATGCAAACAAATACTAAAGACATCATCCCCATAGTATAAAGAACAGGACAGATGCGATTTTTGATGAACTGATGAAGATATTGCATGTCGTCAGGTTACAATAACATCAACAAGTATACTGATGATGCATAAATTATCTTTGTAAGCACTATGAAATGAATGAATGGGAATTCTTAGGGTTATAATTAATTTTAGGAAATGCAAGTCAGGTGCATACAAATTATAAATATGGAATAATTTATGTTTAAGAGAAGGACTCATCAGACGTTTAAAAACACAGGCTGAGGATTGTAATTAATATTTATGTAAGATTTACTTCTCAAAGCATATATTGATTTAATTTTAGATATCAGACAAAAGGTATAGTGAGTCCACATCGTGTATAGGGTATGACATTTAAAAGTAATATATAATATTAAATCATTTGAGTTCAATTCAAGACTCAAGAAAAGGTCATATATCATACACATCAAACAGAGTTATAACTATCGGAGAATGTATTCTATGAAAATCAATATATATGTATCAATATAATTTTAATCTTCAAATTTGTTAAAGCCGACCATCAAGGCTACGGAATTACTGAAGCTATTATTGTAATGCACTATACAAATAACATTTTATCTTGAATAACATAGTATCCAAGCTAATTAGTAGTATGGCCAATTAAATTTATAAAAAATAGGAGAATTTTTTTCGCATCGTATATAATACAGGTTGAGTGTTATGTGCAGTAGAATAGTAAAGTCGGCTTTCAGGAAAACTGGACTACGTAGCAGACGTGTTCCTGGTAGAATGATGTGCAATGAATTATTTCTGTCAGAGATTTTAAGGAAGATACTGTGACTTTAAGACAAGACTATTATTTTACAAAAATAATGTTGAGAAGCAAAGGTGATTTAAATCTTTCAATGATAGGATATAGTCCCTCTTTTCAAACAAACAATATATTCTTCACAGAAGAGAGATTCCTAAATTCGTTTGTTGTATAAGTGAAATTTTATTGTTAACCTTCTGTTGTTTTTATATAAATAGTTTAAAAGACACATTTAATGCAATTCACTGTCTTTTATTATGGCAACTGACATAGCAAATTCAGCCGTATCGTACTCCTCTTCCAACAAAATTAAATAATACGTTATACAATACATTTCGCTGGATTGTGTAATCTAAAAATTGAACTGGAACACATTTTTCTGTTTTTCCTACAGAAAATAACATGATCTAAATGTAACATATAGTAGTATGTATAAATAACCATATAGCTGAATATCGGTGTCACCAGACAACACCATCCTGCAAGACATTTCTGTGAAATCATGAAATCTGCATTTGGTTTGATATTCAGTGTTGAATCTGGTTGACGGATGTCTTCTCTTAACAACAGCGATATACAACAAAAATTTAAGAATTATTTAAATCTATGCTGGAATTGGAAAATGGTATGTTAATGTTGGTCATGGCTAAGTGATGAAAGAGAGTCATAAAATGATTGAAAACATGTGCAAATCGAATTTAATTGGCAGTAAAGGCAAACCACGTAAGCATGCATCGTCGAAAAACTTTAAAATTATTCCCTTTCCAGCAAATTCTGCATCGGAATCACAGTTGACTGATTCTGAGAGTGCAAGATTTATAAAAGTAATCAAGTTGTATTGTATTTCTCGGTGATATATCACTTCAATCTCTATATGCCATTAGAGCTTTTGATGTCATCATGTTAACTCTTAACTAAAAAGTAATTACAGATATTATATATTAATTTGTTTTGAATTAAAATTCAATTGATTGAGGAAAATAAATTGAATCTGTATGCAGAATATAGCTTATGTTCAATGTTTCTATTCCTTAACATTTACATTCCTATAACTAAAGTTGAAATAGCAATAATTATTATTGATAGTGGAAAATTTTGTGATATTTTAAATATTGCTCATTTCTGTATCCGGGAAAGCATACTTAAAAATTGACAATAAATATTATTATAACCATAGTTATGTGTAGATTTACGTGTCACATACTTGCACGACATCGTCATTCGAAACGAGGATTCCAAAATGAGAGTAGTAATAATCCTTTGTCTTCTTACTCATATCCATACACTGCCATCAGAGTTCTAAGTCAATCGTCTGAATTTCTCAGCTTCTGTTGATGCGGATGATATAAAATTTGGAATTTGTTTTTAAATGGTTATAAAAACAGTATATTATTATCCAGTGAACTTTGAATTTTATTATTGAGGAAGATTAGAAGAATAATAACGATAGTATAATGATCGTAAAACACTTTTTAAACACATTCAATAGTTCCAAATAAACCTTATCCTTCTTGGTAGCAGAGCTTGAAATTATAAATATAAGGAAAAAAGATGCAGCAGAAAAACACAAGAAAAACAAAACTCAACAATTGAATAGTTTATTTTTGATTGAATTCATGCATAAATGCCTACTTTTGATGGGGAGCCTGAAGAATTAAGAAAACCGAAGAAGAATTGCACCTGTTGACCGCACGCTGTTGCTGAAGATGAGTAGGGACACAGAAAGTATATGTAATAACAACAATATTTTACAACAATAAAGGAACATTTCCATTGATGAACTGTTTTCTATGGAAGTTCGACAGGGACTGATCACTTTTCCACCACTGGTCTCTCATGAAAAGCTACTCAGTCTTTATAGTATCTCTGTAAAGGAGTCTGTCATTTTTACTACAACTACATTTGCTGCTTGCATTTAATAGATTTATTTAGTAGTATGATGGCCACAATTTTAACATAACTGAACGCGTTTATTGTTGGCAAGTAGCAACAATAAAGCATGGTTTAATACACTATGGATTCAAGTGTTTCATATGCATCTGTATTATTATATTATAAACTGATTTTTCACCATCACAAACAACACCAACACTACTACATTCAATTCTACAATGAGTCAGTGTGATGTGCACATTTTAATTGCATGATTTAGTTTGTACGGTTTTAATTGTACCTGCAGCAGAGTGTTAATATTATATACTGCTGCGAACTGAACTTCTCAGAGAAATTTTTACCTTCTCTATGAATATGTAAAAGTCAAGTAAAACAACATGCAACTTGCGAATGAGTTGCATTTCTTTTTTTTCTACCTTAGTTTAACTCAAACGTTATTCAGATGATAGACATCAATTTATTTAGTTCATGTTCTGTGCCTGACGGTGGCATTCATAAAAAAACTTTTCCAAATAAAATTTATATAGTCCAGTAAAAAATATTTAAATTCCTTACAACACAATTTTCTCTCAAAATTAATATATTACTTTATTTACTTTAAATTATATAATTTGTTGAAATGCAATTACTTTATTGAATACATTAATTTAATAAACTTATTCGCATGGAATTGTAGAAATTTACCAGTGATTGTTGATATTGCGAATAGTTATGGAGGAAAAGGAAACGCCAGATGAAATTCATTATAATATTGTATTAATGTTGTAACCCAAAGAACCATAAATGATCGTGTAATCGTATTTCTTTCTTATCAAAATGCAACCTAATTATCTTTGTGGAACTATATAATTACTTACAAAAAGATTTTGCATTAGTGTCTAACCGAAAATACTGAAAATCAAAGGCATTTTATTTTTATTGGCCACTTTCATGAAAATAAAAGATGCATTCACACTAAATAATCGATTATTTACCAGTTGAAATGTCAAATTATAGTAATTATGAAAGTCATTAGAACATACATGCATCGAATTATATTAGAATGCAGTGTTGAGATTATGGATGCCTTTTTGCGTGGAATTATTTATTTGCAAACTAATTTCAACAGCAGATAATTATATGGGACTGAGAGAATGGCTATATATGAATATGGAATCTTTAACGTGAACTTATTTCGTGAAATGCAAATTCAATAAAATATTCAAGTTTTTAACACCAATATAACATTATTAATTCAATTATGTTTCAATTTCAATTAAACATACCTGACAAATAGTATTTGAGGTAATTAATTTAAAATTCTTCATACAGAGTTATCCATGAATTCCGTACAATTTTTCACAGTTTTTGTGACGCAGGTATCGCATCTATCAACTCCTATTTGTTGTTATGCCATTCTTGCCAATTTTATGAGTTTTTCTTCAGCCACAAATCCTTCACGAAAACGTGCCTACTTGAAACCACCTAAATAATTAAGCTGAATGAACGTCAATTTTTAGCCAATATTTTTTTTACACGAGCATGTAGTTGATTTATAAATTTGTCAAATAAAAATGATAATTCAACTCAATTTTAAATTTTCATTCCGTTCACCGTTTCATAATGAAAGGCTTTAACTTTAAGGCTTTAATATAATGAACAATTATGAGTTTAATTCTATGTTCTGTCTGAATTAAGATTGTAGGTAAAATAATTGAAGATAATTTTGTGTAATGTATATGAAAGTACCCATAGTTGATGATGTAGTATTGTACATCATGTTACTCTCAATTTAAAAAAGTAACTTTAAACCGAAACGGGAAGAAAAATTGTTGAAGTGCATTGAAAAAATTCGCAGAATACTAATTATCATATATTCGTTGCTTGTACATAATATACCTTTAATATTTGGCTAAAACCATTCCTCTTCTGAAAAGCATTTAACTAGAAGATTCTTCTCAGAAAACGTCCCCCTTTTTAAAGGGTTCTCATAAATATATGTTCCAAGAATGGGCAAGAATTGATATTATAATGAATGTGTTGTATGGATTTTTGTTGGAAATTGCCAAGGAACTAGAACCTGTTACTCATTGTAAACAAGTTATATAATTTATACTGAAAAATCTCCTGAGTTGGGAACTGGGGTTAACTGCGAATGGGAAATTTAATTCTCCAAGTGAAGTACTAATTTTTCTTATCCATTGAAAACCCCAACTGATTTATTACGAAGACTAGGAAGTTAAAAACAGTTAAAAAATGGAAGCACTTCCTTCTTTCCGGTGTCTGTCTACAGGACGAAATCCATCCAGGGACAATCTCATAATCTATCGTCTTATTTGCATAAAATCTATAACATTGAACCCAACTGTTACTCACTATATATATTCTCTACCTCTAATTCAATACTAATTTCAATTACACTCTCATGAATTGTTGACCTACACTCTTCATTTTCAGTAGAGATAGTATTGTTAAATTAACACGATGGGATGATTAATGTAATGCGCAACATGAGGTTAAGTAAAATTTCATATATAAATTCTAAAGTATTGTTATATGATATGATTTGTGAGTCTCGGTTCCAATACATATTAAATGCAATAATTGTTTTTACAAATAAGTCTTTTTCCCGTTTCGAAAATTTCAAATGAGTTTTTAAATGTCATTTGTTTCAATTGGCAAGAATTCCATTATTATTACTATTATTAATTTTATATCTGAATCGGGTTAATAATAAGTTTAGTTTGTTGGGAAGAAAATTGTGTGATGATATGAAATAAGTAGGAATCCCATGATGAATGACCTCATGAATTTAATATGGTGTCCTTCCTTCCTTGTTGGATCTATTTCACTGTAATTTCTCTCAAAACATCATGCAACTTTTTGCAACACAGTCACTACTAATCATCGAATCATGCAAACTAGTAGAATCAATCACAACAATCTAATTGTAAGATGACCGATCGATGAACTAAATTTACTCTCAAATTGGTATACTCTATCTGGTATATACGGCTAATAGTAATTACTCCTTTTTTATTCAACACTTTACTATACAACTATCACTAAATTTCATTAATTCATAAGAGTCAACTCATACTTATGTTATATAGTGCCGTTTTTGCTATCTCAACTGCTAATTGATAACTAATTATTATTAATTCTATAAAATGAACTCTGTTTTTTTATATTTTACAGTTAATGGGATGGGATTTTCCTTTTTTAAATTAAAGGTAGTTGACCATGATGATGATATCAATTCTATTGAGAAGATGCAAATTGTTGTGTAAGGTTCTGTGTTGTAGAAAGTAAATGAAACATTTTGTACCTTAATCGGGAAAAAAGAATTTGATTTAAAAATAATCCAATGCATTCGGTTAGATTGAAACTTAAGGTTTTCAAAATATTTTTTCAGATAATATCCGCTAAAGTTAATGAATTCAGAAAAATTGCACAGAACAAGTAATTTAATTTTGTATAATTTTCAACGTCCAATTTTGTTTCATTATAATTATCGTTCCCTACCAAGTATCAAGTACCAATTTCATATATATCAATGATCTTTGATTATATTTTTCGATCACCTAAAACTCTTTACAATATTCAAACAAATTAAATTATGTAGACGGTTTGAAAAAAGCAGGAAATAATTTGGTACGTGGTAAAAATTGAAGAAATCATTGGCGACAGTGTCAATCAATAACAAGGATTAATATTTTCTTTTGGACTAAGAAGTAAACAGCATGATAAATTTTTATAATCACACGTGAGCAGCACATTTCTATTAATTCAAGCAATATAAAAATTTATTGCTACATTACTTTTGCAATCTATATTATCATGATTATTGGCAATTCTTTGGCAAATACCCTTCCTGAGAAAGAAATTATCACGAGAGTTAAAAAAGAAATACACTTTCCCTAAAAATTCATTTTAAAAGCATTCATGAAAAGAAGTTTTGACATTTGGGAAAATGATTGCATGATAAATGCTTGCAAATTATTGGAAATACAAATGTGTATAATTGTTGTCAATTTACATTAGAAAATAAAAATCCCAAGGATTTTCAAGGCTGAATCATCACCTCTTTGAGAAGGGTTGTTGGCCTGGCAGTAAAATAACCTAAATTCCATCGAAACATTAAAAAATGTCTAATAAACAATTATTTTTATTTGTTTGTGTGTGATATACATCTAACAATTATTGGTCTGAGTTCATTAAATGTTGAAAATCAGAGGTGCCAATAAATGCCAAGTAAGTCATTCAAGTACTCCTAAATACTACATTATTCTTCAATCATAACTAATACGATTTGTTCATTCCATTTCAATTCGACAAAACTAAAATTTTTAATGTTAAAATACAAACCCATTTTGATACATAGTGAATATATATTCAAATTAAACTTTGGCTATATATTCATGAAATGAAAGTTCCTTGTCATTTTTCAGAAGCTGTTTTGGCAAGAAACGTCGAATTATTTATCAACAGATATGTAAATAATATATAGTAAAATTTTGCATGCCGATTTTATTCAACTGATTACAAATATATGAATGAGTTCGATATGAATTCCATTTAGTTGTATAGTAGTTGTATTTAGATAAATTGGGTGTAAAATTTGTGTACTCAATAATTACAATTGTAACGCCACGTCGGCGCCGATTATTTTGTAATTCTTAATTTCACATCTCACTCAATTGATATAATTTATTATTACAAAGTATCCATGGGATTAGACAATTGAAATTTTAATGTGATGTTTTGCTAAATTGTCTGACTTTTTATAAAATTTAATTTAAAAAAAATTGAAAATCCTAAATGTTATAACTTAGAGATTGAAGTGAAAAAGTCCTATTGTTTTTTTTTCAAAACAAAATGTTGAAATTCTTAAATCCTAAAGAAATTGTACTTTTGAAATAATGATATTTATTTTAAGATGGCAAAAACTATCAAATCTTGCTATGCACCTTTATTCATGTAATAAACAGAAATTTATTTAAAAAAAGGTATTTTCATGAAAGTAATTTAGTCGGCTCAATAACCAACTAACTCCTGGAGATACTGGTTATTGGCGTGTTCATTTTTTACTTCTCGTTACGGCAATAAATATAGACATGATGATTTCAGTTGTTGTGATTGATACAGTACTATAACGTAAGAAAGTGATAAATTCAAGATTGTCTGACTGGAGTGACTGACACCACACCTGCATTCATTTCCAGTGATGTGATCCTTTTGATGCCATCAACCAAAGATGAGACAAGCAGAACTCTTGTTGAACAATTTTCTTTTAAAAGTCAGACACCAATAAAATAAAGCAATCGATGATGAAAGACATAAAAAAACATGAAAATGGTACAATTGTCGGTAGATTACAATGGAAAGATTCCGATAATGTGATAGTTATATTCACCTGTGAGTTTTACACATCATTTAAAAATGAATTAATTCATGTGGCGTTTAAGAGATATAAGTACGTAAGCAAACGTATAATGATTGTAGTGTAATGCCATAATCCTGGATCTCCCACTTCTTAATTCAAATCAAATTTTGATATTATGCTTTGGAGATTTTGCCCATCCCTTTGTTAAATACTATATAATAATACACACGAAAGAATAATTAAGCCTAATTTGCTTGCAAATCCTGTCATTCGCTGCCATATCCCTTGTCCACTTATCATAACAAGAAATTCATCTGTATTAATGAACGTTCGGCAGTTGAAAAGTGGCATAGCATATCCCTATCCTATATGGTTTACCTAATTCTTGGATAATTTTTTATGTCTTTCATCTTTTGTTCTGACAGAAGAGGTAACTTTATCTCTCTGTTGATGTTCTGGATGAATGGACAAAGCAATGAGGCAGTTGCGTCTTCTGGAGCTGGTTGAGATTTCGATACTCGTCCTCTTGTTGAATCATCTTTTTACCTCTTCAGTTCTCTGTCTCAATATACTATATTATCTATATACATTCTGGTTCTTAATGAAAGATAAATGGTAAATTATTCATACAGAATGGGTAATAAATGCGTTAAACCAGTAGACAAGACAAATGAGTCAAATGACTACTGGAAAATTGAAAAAAAAATCAGTTGCCTTTGCGAACTTGATCCAGCAACACTGTCGTTTTTGGACTTTTGTTGCGTTCAGTTTTAGTTTATTAATTTACACGAATTTAACTACTGCGACTGTGAATGCCACTGTTGATAATCTCAAAGATCCATAAAATTGCAAATTAAACGTGTAGCAGATCTTACAGCGAGTTTTAAGGATAGAATATCATGTAAACCTTGAGCCCTTCCGGTTGATTTATTGCCGATTGAGTTTTTTGTCACGTCTATAATTTTAAGACTCGTTTATTTCTGTTGTTACTATTATTTTCCAGTTTATTTCTGTTCGATCAGTTGAAAGTAAATCAATATATTGGAAAATATTAAGTATATTATGTTGATTAAGTTTGCTGCAAACTAACAAAATTCAGAAATGCACAAAATTTCAATTAGAAAAGTGAAATATTACAGAAATTTATAAATCCAAATTATTGAATCATCAATCTTTTACCTGACTTTGCAAGTTCGCGTCTACTTCCTGCTCAGGTAAACAATAATTAATATAAAAATCAAAATGATATTTTTCTAGCATTATAAGTGTCAATAATGTGTTTAGCCATGAGATTACGACATGCATGCTAATAACTGGAGGGACCTTAAATTACACTTAAGGATATTGATTACATTGTAATACAATCGATATCTTTTTAATCTTACGCAATTCTAAATAATCAAGTCACCAACCACTTCTATGTTGATGATGACTTGATGAACTTGGAACGTTTAATAATATGCTCAATAAAAAACAGGCAATACTAATTTAATTGCATATATGCATTATTGTATGTCAGTTTCAATTGCTGGACATGATTTATATAGATAATTTAATGGATTATGTTTCCATTGCAAAATAAAATCAAGAAAGTATTATACTGAAAAATGTTAATAAGAAAGACAACAATGCACATGGGAATATTACAAATCAATTCTATTATTAGCATGGTACATCATGTAGAGCACATGGTCCAATTAATGGATTTTCCTAATTACAAAAAAGTAAATACTAGCTGATGGTTATAATTAGAATACGTTTGTTCTTTTTTATTATACTCCAAAGATTTTGTTCCTGTATGTCCGTTAAAATTAAGTTATACAAAGAAATTGAAATTATTGAATTATGGTGTTCGTGTGGCCAATGTCAACTGGAGTCCACTTTCCTGATTTGTTACTAATCTTAATTTGAATGAAAATTAAAAGATGCAGAATACTTCTACTAATAATAATTTGGTCATTTGCACTTTACATGCGAATCAAAGAAATAATTCTGTGACCTTTCATCGCTTTATGTCTGCGGCTATCTTTATGGTGTTCAAGTTACTTCATGAAACAAAGTGCTAAATTATTGTATTGTGTTGTAGACTTTCAGCAATTATTTCCTTGTATTTATAATACATTTGTGAATGAAATTTTGACTCGCATTTTCAACAACTTCTTTTATTTGTAATCTAAATGCGACAATTTCATTGCGATTAACAGTTATCTGTCTAGGACAATTTTATAGACATCTTTCTATGTCATTGAAAACAGTATGATGAATTTAGAACGGCTTTTTTAACACATTAAAAATTACATTTCATCTGGTTGTGCAATTTATACCAATTTAACTTTTAAATAAATCAATAATAAATCATTATGATAATATGATTTATTCTGTTTATTTCAGAGGCAAGATTTAATGAAGTGTAAAATAAAGCTATCAGAAACTTGAAATATTATATAGCAATTTTTACTGCTCAAAATGCAAAAGACTGTGGAGCACAAAAAATATAAATTTTTGAGAGTTCTCATTGTTGTACTTTGTAACCTATCTTCTGCTTCTGCATCTGATGGTAAGTATGACAGTTTAATATTGTGCAATGTTCAATTATTCATCCTATAAATTTTTACTTTTTTTGGAACTGCAATCTTTATTGTTTGTTCACATCATGATTGACGAACTGGAGGTTTTTAAATTACTATGACTGAATTACTATACGGAATGTTTTTTTTAGGAATATTGCCTTCATGTCATAAGTATTTTAAAGAATCTGAAGGAATCATCACTTCTCCTGGATATCCTAACAGTTACCCTAATTCAGCAATATGCAGTTATGACATAGCAAGACAGCCCGATAGTTGTGGTGTTAGATTAAATTGTAGGGTAGTCAATTTTATAATATACACATTGTTATGTGATACATATATGGATGATTTTGATCTTATGGGAATATCTTATGGGTAATTAGTTGAGGATTTTGAACTCCAGAAAGCTGATAAGGATGGATTCTGTAAGAAAGATTGGGTGTCTGTAGAATCCTGTGTTCCTGAGGGAGGAAATAGATTCTGTGGAAAGATCTCGCAAACTACATGTAAGTTTTATATATATTATTGTTAAATTACGATCATCTCGGTTCTTTTTTTTATTATTTAGACGAGTACGCTTTTCAAGATGAAGCCCAGTATTTTAGACTAGTGTTCAGAACAGACAATAGAACACAAGCTAAAGGCTTTCAAATCAAGTACAAAGTCCTATATGATTGTCGACACGGGTTATATTGGAATGTAAGGATGCTTGCCTTTCAATATATCAATTACATAAATAATGTTACACATGTCTTAATTTTAGCCACCAGTATCAATCATTCCAGGGGTTGATTCAGATGAAACACAATGTTTTACTCAGGTCACAGAAACAAAAGGAACCATTAATACGCCCTACTTCCCTAGACATTATCCCAATAACATGGATTGTAAGTACTATCATACAAAAACAAAATCACAAAGTTCTAAGTTTCACGATGCTTTGTTTTTTTGACAGGTGTATACGAGTTTTTAAGGTATAATATTTTGAATAGTTCAAAAAAATAATTTATAAAAAACTTACAATTGAAATGGCTACATTTTACTTCAAATAAATTGACATTAAGGGAATCTCCATATATATGTGGAATTCGGATGCATGTACTGACTTTTGCATTGGAGGATTCTATTGAAACGGATTTAGGTGGAGCCTGTTCAGATTTCTTTCATCTCGTAGGAGGATGTGGATTTTTGTGTGGAAGTGTACGATTTATATGTAAGTATGGATAAATATTCATATTATCGATTTAAACGATAATTTGTTAATTTAATTTGTTTTTGGAAAAGGGACAGCAAAATATCAGCCTGGAGCAACGAGTCTGAAATTTCACTTTCATTCTGATGAAAAGAAAACTCGTCAAGGATTTCAAATTGCTTTTGAACAAGTCTACAATTGCTCGTGACACATTTACTCTTATGAAAGACTGGTTGAAACTATAATTAAACAAAATCTAATTTAATTACCGGAATCCATTATCCATTATAGAGTGCATTGGAAGTTAATTAAAAATATGTTACCTTCCCCAGTAGTATCCCATTAAAAAAAGAATTAGCGAAAGTTTTAATGCTAAAAATATAGATTTATTGTTTCGATACAAAACAATGAGCACAATTAAGTTTCAAATTTCGATTAGTTGTTAAAGTATTTGACTTTAGAGATGACTTGATTTTATAGCTGCACAATTTGAAATTTTTGAATCCTTGCTTTGCAGCGGTAACTTGCATATAATATTCATTATACATACACACGTATTTGTAATAAAAATTATCAGCTTTAAAAAGTTAAATAAAATCGACCTACGTAAAAGTAAGAAGTACCTACGTATTGCAATATAAGAAATTTGGACAATTAAGAATTTTGGTAACATTCATTCATCTTGAGTTTAACGTTGGAATTGAATTGGTTCCTCTTTGATTGATTATCATGAAAATGGAGGTTGACTTGATCTAAGCATGGGTTTTCTTATGAGATACCTTCTTTCCACTTTTCTCCAAAATAGCCACAATTTCTGCAAGTTGTTTTGTCGATGTGACACTGACATTTTTGGTCGGCAAATCCACAGAGAATTCTTCGATTTCGCCCTTCTCTATTAAAAATAATATCAACGGTTGTCATAGGATTACATTGAATTTGCAATTAATTAAGATTTCATACCCTTTTGCTTGGTCAAAATACGGTTGAGAGCATTCGAACACCCCGAACATGTCATCTCCACTTGGAACTCGTACTTCTAAACAACAGAAAAATACATTATAATTTCCTAATGATTACATAGACCTTGCCCGCGACATTGCTTTATAGTTCAGTATATCCTCTGAATATACCATGTTAAATAGTGCTAAATTAATCTCATCATGTGTCAACCTGTGTAGAACTATTTGCTATTAATAGGAGATTTACCGTCATGCTGCTTTCCAGTGGGTTTCTATCGTAATAATTCAATGAATTATACTTCTGTGATCTATCTATTTGACGATGATGTGACGATTATCAGCCGTGCTGTCTGCAAATAAATAGAAAAGTAATTTTCAATTATTGTGTTGTTAAAATAATTGACAAAAACATTAAATTATATTAAAATATGTTCTACTGAAAGTGCTATTGTCAATTGTATAAGTTTTGTATTGATAAACCTAAAAAAGAACCGTAACAGTACAGTTTTCTGTTTTGTAGAGTAGAACTAGAAACTAGTCTAATAGTATTAGTGAATTTAAGGGAAAAGTTACACTGTCTATGTAAAAAGGTGAAAAAATAATTATTCGAAAATGAGAGTATAATAAATAAATTAAAGTTAAACCTGATTCGATTGAAAATTTGGTGGTTTGCTTTGCAGCTTGAAATTACTGTGACAAGATGAGATGTAATATTAATGATCATTAAAGATAATTTCTATAAAAATTAATTTCTTCGACTCTATGACTATCTGTGCGGGCTGAAGTTCAACTATTGACAATAGAATTCTCTATGAACCCACTGCAGCTGATAAAAAAGATCTCATATTATCATTCCACACAAAACACACATCACACAATTTAATCGATTATTATCCCCGTTTCTATTTCTACTTATCATATAATTAAAATAATTAAAAATAATTAATAAATACCTTTCTTTTCTACTATGAAGAAAGAATGAAGAAATAATCCCAAAAATCTAAATAATGAACAGCCAACAGAAGTGACCAAATACCAGTTGTAGATCCGACGAGATTCAGAGACCGACTGATTTGATTGACAAGTGCGACTGAGATAAAATATTTCATGGTTACTGATGTACTACTATACCATCATGGGTCGGTTACTTTGCACAAAATAAATACTCAAGTTTTTCTTGAATGTTGAATGTGAGTGGAATTGGGCTCCCTGAATTTTACACCCATACACCCACGACACCCATGAAAACTGGAAGTTTACACCCATGAGAGTTTCATTTTTTCACAACTCACAGAAAATTGGAAGTTTACAATTCACTTGAA
>JAQFZB010000184.1:0-23280 GCA_034695165.1 Desoria trispinata
ATTCGGAGTAAGTACCACCTCATAGATTCCAGTAGAGTATAGCTTTTGTCATGTCATTTGAAGTTATTTAACTAGGTAAGTTATTTAACTAGGTTTTAGATGTTCTCCATAATTATTAATCTTAATCTATATTCAGTAGTTACAGAAATTCAAGTCCCAGTCTTTCATTACAATTATATTCTTAATTTGATATGTCTTCCCAATTGAATATGTATTCCTTTGATAGAAATACTAATATTCCTCAATCACTAACTCTACTAATTGTACTGGACTACTACTTTGTTTTGTTACCTACGATACGATGCCTACGTCTACTTCTAATGTTTTATTATAAATGACGTAAAAGCACTATAGTGCTGGTCATTAATTTTATTTCGTGAGATTCGAAGGTAATTGTAAAACTTACGTAATACGAATAAAATGAACGATATGAGATACAAATATGATTGATGATTGCATTTGATGCGGACGATTGAAAAAAATACTCAACAGCTTCAAAAGTAGTCAAATAATACAACATGCAGCGATATGTCACGTAATTTATGATTTCACAACCGACGATAGAGAAAGTTGTTGAATACTTTTACTTTATGTAATAATACTCCGGGTGTGGTGTATCAACATTAGTCTTCATTCTCTATTTCATCCCATGAGAAATGATAACCTTTTTGCTCTCCAAGAAAGTTATAATGTTCATCAAAATCTTTATCCTTATCCTTCAATTCTGTAAATCGATTGTGAAGAATTTGTTCCGCAAAGGCGTACAACTCTAAATCCAAAGAATTTATTTGACGAACTGTCTCCAGTTCCTTTGCAGTGGCTCGATCCAGAGTGGCTTTAGAATATGTATCCTCGTTTTGTGCAAAAGGGATTTTAAATCTGAGTTTAAAAGTTTCTTCAAATATATACTGCGACATCTGGAAAAAAATAACATCAATTCAAACTTTATTTTCAATTATCAATCCTTTAAATTAATTATGAATACTACTAACCTTCTGATACTCTGTAAGTCCAACAAATGCCATAGAAGCTAAGTTGCGCTTTGCAGATGCCAGCATAATTTTATTTCTCTCTTCAGCCGGCATATAACTTCTATTAAATTTTAATTACAGATTATACAAACATACAAATGAATATTATTACTATAATCAGGACAGTTTACCTGTTGTAGCATCCTATAAGAGATAAATCAGCAAGCATTCTAGTTTGTCGATTGAAAGCCAAATTATGAGGACAATTTAAAAATTCGCTTAAACTAACACCCTCCCAACTTTTGCCAGAGTAACACTTTCCCAATTCCTATTAACCATATAGTAAATTAGTGGAATGTTTTTCAGTAAAACAATTATCAAATATATTTTTAAAACGTCGAGCTCTATAAAACGTGTTCATGTTTATTCATTTTATATTATCATATCATAATAGTACCTCTGGAGCAGCATATCGACCGTCACAAATATGTCTTGAAGCTTTCCATGTAGCACCACGTTGGACATGACGAAATTCAGAAAGAAAACGATGGATTGGATCTCGAATCATTGTCACATAAAAATACCTATTATGATAAGTTTTATGTAGGTATTTCATTTTAAGTGGAAACCTAAAATTACGCTTTTCTTACGTACCTTCGCTTAACAGGAGATCCGTGCGCTCTGTCTAATTCGGATTCTACACATGCTGTCAATTCTGTCCAATCTGCATGAAGACCACAGATCCATCCAGTTGAAAACCGACTAAATAACCACGAATCCGAGTTTTCATTAGGGTTTGATGCTTCACCTTCAATTAATGATATAAATATATTATGTTTTAATAGCAGATTAAACACAATTAAACAAACTTTTTGAAGGTCTTGGACATTTGCATCTTTTTCTTCTTTTCCAACACACACATGGTTTTTCCATGATGAGATCTTGCACGATATGTTTCTCGAATGAAGTCCCTCCTGTTTTTTGTATATGAAGAATAACAAGAACATCCGACGTATTCACATTAAAACTGATTCCAGAGTCTCGCATTCCACGGTATGTGATAAGAGATGGTAATTCCGACGAGACACTCGAACCTTGACTTATGTAATTCACAAATGCTTCAAATGATGATGAAGATGACGATAAATTGTTAGTGCGATTGGAATGACGAAGATAAGAGGAAGGGGATGGAAAAGGTATTTGAACACTGGGAAGATGTTGCCAGGGAAGAAGATACAGTAGAAAAAAGACGGTGCCTACCCCAATCACAACGACTGAAGGGACTCTTACGCCCATTCTTATTCTAATCTTGATTTAATGCTAGTGCAATATAAACGTAACATTTACAATAATTTACTTTCATACAGAAAGAAGAGAGAACATTTTAGTTGCAGACTCAATAACAGTAAACTAGTTAAAGTTAAATAGTTCTTAAACATTGGCGCAAATATTGCTGCGCCAAGCAAGTCGAAGGTCACTGCAGCTGTTCACAATCATCACTCTTTGAGAATCTTGTCCAAGACAATATCATTGTATTTCACTGACCGAACGAATCCTATTTATACCTTTAAAGAAAAAAATAGATTGAAATCAAATTAATGCAATATAGTAAAAGCAGTATATAGTAATAAATAATAATGCCAAACGTAGTTGTAATAAGTTGTTACAAACACTCAACGGACATTGATTAATCATTATCATTACAAATTACAATACACAATATTATGTGCTCGGACATCTATCTTCTCTTCTATCTGAATTCTTCCTGCGCATAACAGGTGACTGATTACTGAATTTTTGAGATAATTGGTGGAGGGAGGTAAAATCAGAATGTATTTATTTACCATTTTATACTTAAACTAAATATATTGAAACGTATTTAAAGAATCTTTCTTTAGCTACTTACTTATTCTTCTCATCCATCCACACAATCTTCAAAGTCACAAGGTGAAACGTTTATTGACTGCGGTAGCTTTATTAAATTTGAACTGTCTGTGTCATTGTATTTTGACAAGTTGTAAGAGTATGAGACAAATAGAATCTGTATGGAATATGAAATGATTGATACAACGAAGTACAATCTCTGTTTATCATGAATATTATTATTTTTAAATGGTGAATGTTTCCTCTATTTTTTAATTTTCTTGTGGTTTTTAAATCACTCTCATTTAAAATTTAAACTATATTAATTTTAATATTACTTTAAACAATTAAGGGTTTTTGATTCTACCGCTACCTGAATGTTGACACAAAAAATCAAGGGGTACATGAAGAATCTCCACGCTTGCATCCATGAAAGTAGCTGGGATTCAACCTCAACCTCATCCTTAAACGAATCTACGACAAAAAGGTCACGACAAAAAGGTCACGACAAAAAGGTCTACGACAAAAAGGTCACGACAAAAAGGTCTCAAGACAGAAAGGTCAGCGACAAAAAGGTCTCCCGAATTTAAATTTGTTTTATTATGCATTCTCTTTTAAACTTTTTTTAAAAACTTCTTCATTATATTTTTATAGCAAAAAAACAGAATCATTCACAATCACAAGCTTAATTTAAAAAATCTAACTTCCACTTAAAACTATTCTTATTAAAATAACATACAATAATAATACGAATCGTTGATTATTGATACTAATTGATTAATAAGTTATTGATTAATAGAAACTACTAATTGGTAAATTGAATTGATCTTATTTAATTGCTACTATTATTATTATTCGTATTATCATTGTATATTAATTTGATATATTCATGTTGTTTTTAGCTATTAAAATATAATGAAGTTTTTAAAAATAAATGTTTTAAATGAATTATAAATTAAATTGAAATTCATACCATATTTGGTGTGGGAGACCTTTTTGTCGGCGACATTTTTGTCGTGACCTTTTTGTCGGACGCCCTCCCTAAACACCCATGAAACGTGCCATGAAACAAAGTATCTTCTTTAATTCCGACTGACATTCAACTTCATTCATAAGATGTGTATAATTAATTGTTAATTGTCTTCCTGATAATATTAATGATCATCATTGTCATTGCAGCTCTAGATTTACTTACACAATCATTATTTTCCATACTCTAATGATGATATGCAAATTAGAATACCGTTTATCAATTTTTATTCCTGTTAATATAGTTTATGTCTTCATGACTTTATTTTCTGGTAGGAAAAACAAGAAGAATAAGTGATAATAAGAAGATGACGAGAAGTACGTATTTCATAATAAATACTTAAATTATTAAGGCTAAAATACAATTAATTGATCATGTAATTCAATTTGGATAAATTTAATAATATATTTTAAATTCAAATTGTAATTTATCATTATTGTACGAGTGACACTGAACGAGGAATTCAAAATTATAAATGATGTCAACTAATAATGATAAATTGACTATATATTTAAAGCTGTTGTTGTTTACATAAATCATTAAACTTAATTGATCAAGAGCGTATATAATGTCATGCATAATATTATTATTATTCATATTATCCTCTAAACAAAATCCACAATGAATAGAATTTCTTTTATCGCATATGTAATTTTTAAGGATTATTGTTTATTAGATTAATACTTACTTCGTAGGCACAGGGCCACACCATACCACCCTTACCTTGTGAATTAGTAGTTCTATCATAATAATATATTTTCATGAACATAACATTTTTACTACTACTGCATATACATAACTGCATATTTTATAATTATGTCCACCCCCTTTGACTTTCATGTGCTACACTGGCATCACATATTTTTAAAAATTTAACGTGATGCCTTACGATTGATTGAGTTCTACTTATTTTTAAATGATGCTCTATTCTATTCTTGTACAACGAGTCATCTTTTCTAATCGAAACCGAATCAATCGATTTCGACAATCATCAATTATGTAATAATTATATTTTTTGATCCTGTCTATTTTTTAACTCTTACTTCGTCAACCACCTTCAACATTGTTTATGCACCGACTTTTTTTTATAATATTTTACTTCTTCGTCCATCCCATTTATTATCGTTTTATCATAATAGGACTTTGAAAAGCTTATCAGTTAATAGCCATACGAAAGGATTATACATGAGAAACGCTCAAGGGAAAAAGTAAATTTAGAAAAATGTTAGAAGGACATTTTCATGAGCTTTAAAATACTCATAAATTGAGACACGTTGTAGTTTTGGAATGTCATTCATACTCTTCTTAATATTTTGAACTTGTCAAGTCTTACAATTTGACTCATTAAAACTAAACATAATAAGCAACATCATTTTTGTATCTTGAAATTTAAAATAATCATATTCATATTTTGATAGTATAAATCATTAAATAATTTATAATTGAAATGGTAATAATTTATATAATTATTACAGGGAAATAATATGTGAGCAAATGCCAACACACTGATGTATGAATGTACTGAAAATTAAATTAATTAGCTAGTAGGAAGAAATGTCATATTTTTCTGAATAAAAATCTAGTGTATCACGCTGTTCAGAAATAACCAAAGAGGCAATGAAGGAGGGATGGCGTGGTATGTGACACGGTTCTGAAGAAAACACTCGAATAGTATTTACTTTATGGTTATGGAAATCAAAGTGTTAAATAATTTATAATAGATTATGAAGAAATAGTATGTCACTTATGGATCACTTGAAATGTATCACTGTTTCAAGAATCTAATAGTAGTATTGTAAGTGTAATAGTAATAATACAATTCGACAGCCTCACCTTTTTCTTTGGTTCCGCAATACTAAGACTCTTTGCTTTCTCTTAAAATTGCTATTCTCTCACTAATCAATAGAACATGAATTATTATGTACTATTCTTCAGTGTTTACTTGACAGAATTGTGAAAATCAAATAACTTAATAAGAAATGCAGGTGAGTATAGCCATATGTCGCTGTACAGTCTTTAGGCCATTCACATTCTATTTCAGTTTAATTGAGTCACTGTCAGTTTCATCGATTGTAAAAATTAAGCCGATGTTTTAAAAGTTGTGACTTTTTCAATGTTTCGAAATATATTCCATGCGGACTGTAGCTGTTCAATGTAACAAAACATAAACAAATGTAGTACATGTACGATACACTATACTAATTAATTTAACAGTAATAACGATAATGAATATTTTAACAAAGATGAATAATGTATTATGCGGAACATACCAAAGGAAACAATTAATTAACTGTAGCTATATTTTAAGGAGCACAATGCGAAAAATTCGCTTCCTCTGATAAATACCGGGTATTTTTTCATAATATAAATGACTAGTGTACAGTTAAGATAAGGATGCCGATGTTTAACGGGGAATTTTTTGCTATTTTTTTCCAATAAATATTACGATTATTTTCCGACAGCGTTTGTTGCATTGCCCAATTTACTCCGTATCGGCTTTCATTCCTCGAACTTCTCCCGTCCTTCTTTGCTACAATTAAAATATTAAATTAAATGAATCTTATTAATCTAATTCTGTTATTAATCGTAGCAAATTCAACAATAGTACAAAATGGATTAAAGCTTACGCGATCCAATTCTTCTCGAACTTTGTCCTCCAATGTTCGAATATCTTCCATGGTCATACCATACCATTTATCGATCCAGCAGAAAACTTGCCTAATACGACAGAGAATGAAATGAACAAAACATATATCACTATGCTTTATCTAATGAAAATAAAGTACCTGTGGAAGTTAGTAAAAAGACGTCGTTCAGCCCGCTGAATGAAGTTTTCAACACGATTTTGCAGTCCAAACCATTTGAATTCAACCGTTACTAGCTTATAACAAGTCATTACAGGATCAACCTACACATTAAAGTTAAAAATTAATTAATGAGTGATATCACGTAAACTTTAAACGTACCAATCCTTGCCACTTTCCGACAAGTGGACCACGGCCAGATTTATTAGAGTGGAATTTGCTGGGATCTTCAGTAGATTTGTAATCACTTGCTGCGACAGTGTCACTAGCTATATCTATCATGACGACTTCTCGCATTTTCAATTTTTCAGGACTTAATTCATGCACATTATGTTGATCGCCTCTGTCCGGTACATGTAGCGATTCAATAACTATTATAAAGTTGTCCTTCATATATCCAGGGTTCTAGAAAATAAATAAACAAATATATCATAAATAATAAACAATTTTACAAAGCACAAAATATTCCAACGATTGTAAATTTAATTTACGGTGATCACTGTGCGGCAGTAAGGATAAGCATTCCAAGCTTCTTCGTGAATTTCCATTGAGCCCTTAGGTGCCAACATTCGTATAAATGTGGGGACTTTGCTAGAAGTAGAAATTTAATTTTAATATTTATAAAGTGAATGATGTATTGTATATGTGAAAACTTGATTTTAGTACTATAAAAACTATAATTGACATACCTGGCTAAATGATACTTCTTGTAAGTGTATTGCCCCTTACTGTATTTTCCTCCAAGAAGTTTGACCCCATCAAAAGGTTCATTTTTAACTACTTCGATCCCTTCACCTCCTCCGGTCTCATTCATACTGGCTTCAGCCACGGAATACAATTGACCTATCTGGTATTCTTCAACAGTGAGGGGCATCACAACGCGACTATAAATTTAAAAAAATATACGTAAATTTACACAATGAAATTTAATGTAATGCTACCAAATCCCACATTCAACCAATGATAAATAAGGACAAGGATTATGAATAGAATGTAAAAAGCTCACAATTCTTTGATGAGCATCCTGCCGCAGATGAAATACAAATGACTTGATATAAAATATAAATTATATAGCGTTCACTGGAATGGCAGCAAGCGTTTCCGAAAGAATTTCCACGAGATGAATTTCAAGAGTTGCAGTTGCTAATGTCGTTAAATTTGGAAGTACTAAATTGATGAATTTTGAAATATTAAAGATTTAAACAAGTCTGCGAGTGTCTTTCTCGTCTCGTCAACGACTTGGTTGATGGTTCAAATCCAGTCAGTGCAAAGATTGAAAGAAGACGATGAGACTAAGGGATGATGATGTTGGTGACTTACTACGAGAGTCAGAGAGTATAGGAGAATAATAAGGACAATTGACAAGGGCGAAGAGTTCAACATTCACTTCTGTGACTTCTTTTAGTTATCTTTGGCCAGTAGCAGTAGTGTGATGATGTGACGAGTGAAAGTGCTTTCGGTGGTCGTTGTGAAAGTACTATTAGATGATGGAAAGAAACCCAATGTATTTTCTTGTTGGCTGCTGGTAGTAGGTTAATTTAATGAGGTGGTGTGATATTGGATTTGTGAAATTTTTATAACTCTCTCTGGAAGAAGGCGATCAATTATTGTGTTGGAATTGATTTGGCCCTGTCCTTCCGCTGCTGCTCTCGTTGACCGAATGACTGAGTGTTGGCTCACTCACCTTCCTTCCCACACTCACTTATTATTACACTATCACCATATCGTGTCATATCATAATACCCAAGTATCATAGCATACTATTACATACTACTTCCACCACCACTACTACTACTACTACTACTACTACAAGTATATGGTGGTGGTGGTGGTGAAATCAATGTCTGAGACAAGTTCTCACCACCATCATCATCCCACTCTCAACTCTATCTTTTGTCATCCAAGAGGACTACAAAAATACTACTACTTGCTTGCCCCTACCACTTTCACTTCACAGCAATACGTTTGGGAGTGGCTTTCTCCTTTTACATCCTTTGTTCCACTTTCTCCATCATCTTCATAATACTCATACACATTCAATGCCATCCTATTTTATTATCTCCATATCATCAATTCAAATATCAATCCAATGCCACACACACACGTCAATTATTATTTGACTAACATTCAGGAATTGCAAATGTTAAGAGCTCTCAGAATATTATGCCATCTAATCATATCATCATCATACATACATGTGAATCATGAACATGATGATGATGACATATAATTCATGATTTCATTCAACCAATAATACCTATGCATTTACCAATAATAATAATCATAGGAAATTAAAACTATGGCATTGATTTCAAGAACATTTGAATATTCTAATAAAATTAAGAGTTTTGTAAATAAAATTGTTTGCATAATAATACAAAAGGTTATTTTTGATTATCGTGATAGGATTTTTAGATTTTATTCTCTCAATTGTTAGAATTTTCTACCATTTAACATCAATGAAATGGTTCCTGGATATAATTTAACAGCTTTTACGTAATAGAATAATAATATGATATAAACCAGTTATTTGAAAAAAAGACATGATAATAATATTGTATAGATTTATGGAACGGTAATTCTAATTTTAATCATTATTTTATGCTAAAATATTCCTGTGTCTGAATTTTGTTTTTAAAGCATGTTGGAGTTCTCCAATATATTTATGACCTGAGAATGTTTTCATATGCATCGTAAACTCCTGCTGCTACATCCACTGTCACAGATTTGATGCTGAGCTAAAAAGTAACAAAAACAAAAGCAAAGTTACAGAAAAACACTGAAAATGGTTTCATAATATTGAAATATTATTTATTTAACCGTATGCAAGTTTACATTTACCGTGCATGTACTTCCTCCTGGCGGAATTTTGATTTCAGCAAGTACCCATACATTATTGGTTAGTTTGAGAGATTGATAAAGCATATCTTGTCCTTCCACATTTCGTTTCGCGATTGTAAATACGTTATTTTGTTGCATTTTCTGAACAACAGAGTCTACAAAGAAACCAATATAGAATAATGATTAATTATTGTCAAAGGTTACTTATAGTTTATTATAAAGTTACCAGAATTATGCGCCATGTTTGTCAGGGTGAATTGAACTTCGTTTTGAGTTGGAATGTCTTTCCACGTTGACAAAAATACGCGTTTATCCATTTGGCCATCTTCCACAAAATAAACATTCATGGGGACACGGCACGCAAAGTATAAAACATCGACATTGTTTTTGATTGCCACCTAAATAATGGCAACAGAAATGGGTTACGAAAAATTACTTAGTTATGAACATTATCATACCTGAAGACTATTTAAAGGATCCATTTTCTGTACGGGACCACTTGTATTCATCTGTACTGAAACTTCACAGGATTGATTTGGGGTTAGAGGAGATGGGACTTGTAGAGGTGCTGCGGAAATCAATCCAAAACTATTCTTATTGAATTGAATAGCAAATCCAGTCATTGGCTGCATTGCTCGGTTTGTTATTGTCATGTCCATGAAAATTTGTCCATTCCTTACAAATTTAAACTTCAATTAATACACATTTTCAAATGAAGCTTAAATGCAAAAAAACTATTGTACTTTCGACTAAAGGTGCCACTAATTTCAAGACCTTTTCCTTTAACAGCCGGAAGCCACAGAATTTTGGGGGCAACGTAATTGGTAGCAGGCGCTGAACCCAATCCAAAAATATCTCCTAGAAGTGCACCTCCCATCGGCGCAGCACTAACAGGCTGGTGGGATGTTGGTATTCCAGATACCCCACCAACGTCCAACTATCACCAAGTAGAATTAATTACACCTTTCAATTTTTTCTAGAAATTTAATAATATCATACCAAAGCGTCCAAACCTCCTCCCAACAAGTCACCACCTCCAAATCCTCCTCCTGGTGGTTGTGCAGAATTTTGATGAACAGGAGGATTAATGTCCATACTCAAAAGATCACCAATCAAAGTATCATGAGAAGGTATTACTGCAGGTTGAGATGTTTCGACACTAGGCCCACTGCCTTCACCCCTTAAATTAACACAAAATCCGTACATATCATTAACCGTAGATAGAAAAAAATCAACAGAAAAACATTTAGGCATTATTACTTTGCAGGTAATGCTTTCCGAAGTCCAGCTCTGCCTTCAACAAATGCACTGGGTGGTTTGTGATATACCGACGCTAAACTGGCAATATGGCAAATTAATTCGTCTAGTAAAGTGGGTTCCAATAAATCTGTTTCTTCAGAAATCAAAGGTTTTTCAGCCAAGACAACTTCTTTTGCAGCAGCTGGATCAGTAGACAATAAACGCCAGTAAATGTAACCTCTATCTCTGAGATCAGGATTATCAGAGTCCTATTATCAAATTGTGACAAAAATTAAACAATTTTTCAAATACTATATATACAATTTAAGAGAAAAAAATGCTTTTTAATTACGTACTTGAGTGGCTAAAGACAACACTTGTTGTACCAGTTCTTGAGTGTCTGCAGGTCGTTTAAGGAACAACTTGACAATTGCGGTTAACAATTGCAGCTGAACCTGACTGTTTTCATCTGCGAAACCTTCAAGAAAGCTTTCCAATAGTTCATCAGCATTATCAATCCGCTCAGCATACTCTCCAATTATCCAAATCATTGATGCTCTATTCACAAACATTGCAATTTAAAAATTAGATTATTTTTATCATTTCGTGGTAATTTTAAGTCTTTAAATAAGCTTGCCTAGCTTCAGGCTCGTCAAGTGTATCCAGATTCTCGCACAAAGTTGAAATAATGCTTTCGTATTTGTTGGGATATTTTCTGAAAATATCTTTGATTACAACAATAGCTTCCTGAACAACGTAATTGACCTATAATGCAAGTTTGAAGTAGTAATTTCATTTTTGAGCTTTATATAAGATGAGGAGTATTAATATTCAATAATTACTTTTGTCTGAATTAAGTCCAAAAGAGTTGCAACACAACGTTCAGCAGATTGTTCAACCTTGATAGCACACCGTCCAATAGCTCTTACAGCTTTTCTCACAAAGTCTACGTCTACTTCCGTGGCGTATTCCTTTAGCTCGGACAAAACTTGTGCAATATTAGCTTGCGATGCAAGACGAATCATGATATCGAGCTTTTCCAACTTGACGTAAATCGGATCATTGTACTTGACAAAAAACACTTTCATTTCATGCTTCAGAATATCAGGTCGTTTTTGAACAATCAAATTGATGTTTCTCAGAGCAACATATTGAACCTAGAGAAATAGTTGAGATAGAATTCTTGAGAGGTTATAAATGATAATAATATGATAGTTAACAATATTTGACAGTACCTCTGGCTCTGAAGACAATAAAGTGACCAATGGAGGAGCTAACTTTCTTGTGAGGACACTAACAAACTCAGAATCATTTATCATCTCCATATATTTCATCAAAACTTTGACAGCAGATAAAACAACGGCTGCATTCGCATGAGCCAACCTTGGGGTTATTCTTTCACAAATACTGTTTTTGAACAACAGACAGCATTCAAATTCAAACAAAATAATTTCAGCAATTACTGGTCTTAGTTATGTTTTCAATACCTTTGTGCTTCGCGCTCGTCCTTGGGATTGTAGTTGGAAAGAGAATCTAAGATAAATATTTGGCCCCATTCAGTACATTCGTTCAAAGCTGTTAATAATTTGTTAATTGTCGGAGCATTCATCTCAACAAGTGGAACGCCGGTTGGACTGGATTCATTGATTTCGGATAAAGCAGCAACGGCATTTGCAACGACCTGGGTTATGGTAATAAATTTTGTAATTATACAAAAACAATTGGTGTCAATAATGAATTGTTCAATACCATTGGATTAGAATCACTTAGCAAGTCCTTTAATTGGTCTAAAAACCCTTGATCCTCAACTAGCTGGGCATTGATGTCATACAATTTTGCAACACAAACAGCGGCTGTTTTTCTTACGTACGGATCTTCATCTTTTAGGCATTTTCGTAATGGTTCGCATAAATATTCGGTGATCTTATCCACTCTGATACATCCCATAGTTCGTACAGCCAATGCTCTAATTAAAGGATTTGGATCTTCACAATCCTGAACAAAATTAAATAATAGATTATCACATATAGATAGATTAGTAAAAAATGACACAATGAAACTCCTCTCGAAGAACTTACTTTCACGAAAGTGTTAACAGCCATAATGGCCATGTCAGGTTGACTTTTGGCATAATTCATAAGATAAAGATATACAAGTTTTTTCAATTCCAAATTGTCCGTTTGCATACAATTGACGACATCTGGAAATAAAGCTGACACATCCTTACCCACTGTCATAGACGCAATCACCTGGAAATTTTTTGACACTAGTTGTAGTATGAAATCCAAATTTAAAATCATACTATATTAAAATTCTCAAAATACCTTTTTGACGGCTTCCCTTTTTTTCTCCTTCTTGTCGCTATTCAACTCTGACTTCAATTCAAATATTTCTCCCTTTTTAGTTGTTGTGAAATATTTTGCGTCCGTCATCTTTACTGATTAATTATATTGGGGGGTGTAATTGATTAATTGTGAATTAATTCTTTTTGCCTTTCGTGTCTGCGAAATCTCCTGCTTCTCGATCAATACCGGTAATGTCAGGTGTATAAGAAAAATCAAAGGATTGGATGTGATTTTTCTTCTTTGATTTTAAGGAAGAATAATTGATAACCTTTATTTTAATAAATTATCGAATAGTTCGATATGATTTGGGATGATGAATAGATGAATTCCAGTGGAAATAGTGGAATGAAAGGTGGTGGTGGTAGTGGTGGGAGTGTCAAGCAAAAAGCAATGTTGGCTGTCAAAAGGATGATAATAATAATGGGGATATGTGGGAAAAACTCTGTTGAAAGCGGGAGTCCCTCATCCTCTTCTCATCGAAAAACCTCTCTCTGGGTTTTTCTTTCCACTTTCATTTCTTTCTTTTCATGTCTTATTTCTTTCGCACTTCTAAAATGTGAAATCTATATATTACGGTAATTTTATCCAGTATTATAACAGAAATACTGAACGCTCCTATTTGATATAGGTTACAATTACAAAGACCTGAAATTTCTCTCGGGATCAGGCATTTTGTTTAAAGATTACGATGATAAGCTAATTAAATTAAATTATCTACTTGATGGTGCTCGAGTATTTGATTTGTCAAACAATGCATTCAAGTGTTTTCAGAGTGGTATGAAGAGAAACAGAAAGAGGCCTTCAATAATAAAATTATCCTCCTCCGAAGAAGACGATGAGGAGCAGGCTAAACTAATGTCTGCAATCGATCACAATTTTGCAATCACATCATCAACAGACTCCCAAAATTCCAGTGAGGAATTACTATACTTTCAATTTTCAAAAGTTGTTTGTGCCACTAATTACTCATAACGGTCCCATTCATAACAGGTGAAATGCACAACAGAAGTGGCAACAGCTCGTCAGACAATGACCTGAAAAGTGTAAGGAAAGAAGTCTTGAACATTGAAGGAGAGTTCCCAAAACCTTACTCCTTGGATGTTACACCAGAGATGCAAAACTTTATAGCTAAAAAATTATCTACAGTATTGGACAAGTTAGTAAAAACACATAATTTTTTATTTTAAATGCATAAATTTAATATAATGTAATAACATGAGGTAACTGTTGCTTGACTATTGAATAATACTTAATTTTTGCAGGACGATAGAAGACATACCAGAGTCACAGAAAAAAGTCATTGATAAAGACACAGATGATTTGGGAATATACTTATTTACTGCATCGAGTGTCCAGATTTCCTCCAAGGATACAGATGTCAACAAAGATAATGAAAGACATAAAAAACGAAAAAAACCCAAATTGCAGATTAAAAGGCACTTTGATGGAAGTGAGTCTGACGAAGAAGAATCAAAATTACGTGCTGTGGCTGTTTCTGCAGAGTGGGTCAAAACAGATAAATCATATTAATTTAGCCTCTTTTAATATGTGAACTATAGAAATTAATGCAATCATTAGTTCGAACTTACAGCTTAACTTATATTGTTTACCAAACTTACAACTATCTTTGCATTAAAATAATGTTCTGTCAATTCTCAAGTTCCTGGTCCACGGAAATCCTTGAAATGTCCGTCACTGTATCATTCAATACTGAAATATAACTGCCAATTTTTTCCACTCTTTGTTGAGTGACTGAATAATTTGAAATGACTTCATCAGCTTTACGTAGTACTTCATCAATTGTTTCTCCGGCGAACAAATTCGAATCTCCTACCTATAACAATGAAACAATGACAATAATAAGCTTACTGTTTGTCATCTATATTTCCTTTCTACAAAACAATAATACTAAGGAAAAATAAATTCTTCTCACCGGTTTTTCTATAGCAGTTCGTAATCTAGACATCCCATTTTGAAATGAATCAACCTGTAGTCGTAGTTTGACGATTTTACCCTTTAATTGATTATTTTCTCTCTCGAACTTCTCCACAATCGTTTCATAATAACGAATATCTTCTTCCTTTTTCAATTGCAGCTTTTCTAATTTGCTCACTTTGTCTTTCAATTCTTGCCATTTGTCATCCTCTGTTTGTTGCTGAGAATCGGACTTTTCTGGTGCCCTGTGTAAAAGAAGCTGTTCTTTTGCTATTAATAAATCTTGTTCTGTTGAAATCAACAGTTCTGACAATACTTCCATTTTTTGTTCCAGATTATGTGCTTGAATTTGAACCAAGGGGCATATGCCACATGTTGGTTTACTTATTAATTCATCATTCGATGACGTTTGACATGTAGCATCATTGGTTGATACTGTTATTTGAGTATCAGTAGTGTGAACGTTAGTAGCTTCCGTTTGCGAAAACTCTGATTGTGAATCTACATCTTCAGTTTCTGTTTGTGATGAGGAATTATTACTTACTGATTGAATCACACTTGTTTGAATTCCACAGCTAGTTAAATCTTGATCTTCTTTGAAAGGTTGAAACCACGGCCTCGGAGTCTGACATGCGATCGTCGATTGATCTGCTTGAGTTTGATTTCCTGACGATGTTTTGGGATAATTTACCGTTTGTACGTACTTTGAACAAGAAGAAAAAATAGCAGGCTTTTGTTGAATTAAATTTTCCAATTGGTCGTCAGTTCTTACTAATTTATCATCAATGTCTATTTTATTAACATGATCTTTTTCCTTCTGTCTAGCCAATCCATATCTAGATGAGCCAGGAGAATCCTTTATTGCATTATTGCTAAGGCCGACAATAAAATTTGGAGAAATACTCTGTGCGTTTAAAGGGACCACCTAAATAAAATTTCATTTATAACAACAACAACGTTTTAACAACAATGGAAATATTTTTTTTAAATCTGAATACATCATTATCCTCGGAGGATTTCAAAGTTGTAGATTTATTGTTACTGATGACTGCTTCAACATCCCCCGATCGACGATGATATAGAACTTGTAAATCCGATGGTTGATACTGGTGTAATTTTGGTACATTATTCCATCCTTTAATTAAGGTGTTGAGGGGTATAGGAATTGAAGAGTTTGCAATCGCCTGATGAACTTCTGGCATTTTAATCTCTTCCATACTGGAAGTACTATTTCGTTTCTTGGAAGACTTTGCATTATTTGCATTGGGACTAGACACTTTTTCAGACTTTACGTTTTGCTTTCTGCGTCCTTCTGACACCGATGTGGCTCTAGAAGAATCGTTATCATGAAACATTGGCGTTGGCGGATTCATTAGTGTTTCAATTGGGACAATTGTGGTAGTCCCATCTAAACTGAAGTTGTCATTGGATTGATCATCAATTTCGTTTTCACCGGCCTGAGCCTAAATGAATGAAAATATTTTATAAATAAAATAATAACATAGGTTAAGTATTAATTTAGTCGGATTCGAATTAATTTGCAATATTCGAACGCACGTTCTATGATTTGAACGATTACTATGTTTTCGTATTTCTCAACCGAATTCGACATTAGGCCGTCTTCTGAATTTCTACCACCAAAATGAATAATTAAGAATAACAAAAATTGAAACAGTACGCGATAATTGGTTTTATATTCTCTAACTTTTCTCTACACGAGCCTGTCGTATGATAGTATTGTATTTAGCCTTTAAAGGTGAAATGAAAAGTTGCACTGACTGTCTTCTAAACCGACTAATAGTATAGTAGGCATATATATTCTTTACCTTCGTCACTACAATTATTGAATTGAACACTGTATTTATTGAGGAACTCATTGCTTTCGTTGTTCTTGGCAGTCGTCGTTCGTTGGGCTTCGCGTTTATTTTATACAATTGTCTTGCTATGTTGTTTGGGTCATTCTTCTGATATTCAAAATAACAAAATATGTCACAATCTACAATGATTGGCAACATCTTATGTTGATTATATATCTAACATGGCGTTGGCGTTATAATATGAAGGAATTTCAAAATAAAATTTATTTTAGTACCTTGTTTGTGTAGGATACATAAACCGCTAACTTGTATGTATTATGTAATACTGTACTGAAAATTAGCGTTGAAATGAAATAAATTTTTCATTCTTTGCACTTTTAAAGGAAAATTTTTGGATTATCAATTTTTTAGTGAGTTATCTGCCACAAACCTTTACAAGTACAAACGTAATGTCAAAATTATTAGATTTTTGCTTTTTAATCGTTTTACGTTATAAAATACTTATAACGTAAAACTTATAAAAACTTTCTATAAATTTTCTAGTTGTCTATCAATAATATTCCCGGGAATAATCTTGAGAAACCATAAATTCTGTGTCAGGGATGAGGTGGAATAACGTAGTACATTGTTAGTTTAGTTAAACTTCAAGATATCGTCTTCTACTATAATCATAAAAAAAATTAAATATTTTGTTAAACCGTCTTACAATTAGATGTTTCCAAAAGGTCACAAAAAGGCAAACAGTGCCTCGTTAATGGAGAAATTAAACATAACATAAAACATTATAAAAGTCAATAAATAAAACCCATTTCTTCGTTCATGTAACACTGTATTTCGTGCAATCAACGCGGTAATAAATCATGCCGGAATTTTATAAATTTTCGAAGATTTTGATTGTTTTCTGGGATTGAAAATTATAAATTAATTCGTTTTTATAGAAGTAATAATAATATAAATTCGTAAATTTTCGGGTGTCTGCTGTTAATTGTTGAACATACTGCCTTCTCGTTTCTCGCTTCTAGATTTATGACTACGATTAGACAAAACTGAATTATATAATCGTGTTCATCAACTCTAGTGAATTGAGTTTAAGATAAATGTGTAATGTAATAATGAAATTAATATTAATATCTTTTAGTTTTTGTATTTATTTATATACTGCTGTTACCTTACCGTATAATTTGGTTTCCTTTCCTTTGCAGGACAATCAGCAGCCGATAGGTTAACAGTTATATCGACAAGTATTAAATATGGCGACAGGAGTAGGATCTTTTGGATTGACGAAAGTCTTTCGGACACTTCATCCCTCTTCGTTATTTGTGATAAGTATTCGTCACATGAGAAAGCCGAGATGGGTACCCATGGCAAAGACAAAGATGTTTAAAATTAAAGAAGCTCCATCAAGACCTCGGCATGAGACGGAAGAATATGCTAGACTCGTAGAAAACTATCAGACCCACAACAGATCACTTTGGTAAAAACGGATTAATCCCTTTACTGGATTTTCTAACACATCAATTAAATATACTTTCCCTTTCTTAATTCAGGATGTTTCAGCAGAAAGTGAACGCAGATAACTTTGCACGCCATGAGTCAGAAGCAAATACTATAAGTGAACAGGGAGATTTAGAAAGAATTTTAGCCGAGAATGAACGAGATAACGCTATTGTAAGAACAATACGAGAGGAACGTCAAGTCCAAAATTTAATGTTACAAGAAGAAAAAACATTTAAAAAACGACAAGTCGAAGAAGAGAAAGAACTAAAACGTATTACAATAACGGAACAGAAGTTGAAAGACAAAATGGTTAGTAGTTTTCTATATGATAATACTCTCAAATTTTTGCATGAAGCACACAATTGTTTTGAATAATGCAATGTAATGCTTTTTTAATAGGAGCGTATGCAATTTATTATCCGAGATGAAGATTTGGACGAAGTAATTGAAAAAGTTCTGGCTTCTGAAGTGGACTATAACTTTGCTGTCGATAAAGATGGGAAAATTTATAGGGGGCGCATTAACAACTCAAAAGGAGAAATTATTTCACCTTTAACGAAAACGTTATCAATAAGTAAATCCATTGAAAGTATGTAATTGAATCCGACTACTAATCCATTATCGTAGTGACTAGTGAATCAATATTCTTGTCTGACAAAGTAACGTAATTCCTAATTTAAGTACATTATTTAGAACCGTATTGTACAATATTTCATGTTGTGCATTTGTAGTTTTAATAAAAGTTCTTCATGATCGAGATTTATGTTCATATCAAATTTATTTTCTTTTTGGGTACACTAGTGCGAGATTTTTGTTTCAACTTCGGTTCATCAAGTAAAAACAGTACCAATTAGTATAACAAAGTATAACAAGATAGAGTTGCTTAAAAACAACATCGATTAACAAATATATTGAATTCAATATCTTTTTAGTATAAAAACAACCTCCACGCTTTACATAAACAGTGGATTGATTCGAATTATTGTACATAATAAACATGAGGTTAATTCATTATTATTTCATTGTGTAGGTATAGGAACGAGAGGCAGATTCCACTCTTGCACTCTCTGGTAACTTAATTTATACAGTTCGCGACGTATTTATTATAAACATTGATTCCATATTTATTGCTTATTTTATTCCTCCGTATTCGTAGTAGAAGACATAAAGTCAGCTGCATTGGACACCTTCTTAACTGATGTGGCACTTCCTTGAAGAACGGATGCGTAGTCTGGGCGTCCAGTCTTCTTTTTGTTTTTTGAACTTCGTTTTTCACCTCCCGAGATGGGAAGAGCTTTCTTGGCAATCTTTGTTGGAACATTCTCCTTATCCTCGTTCTCAATTGGTGGGAGTTGTGATGAACTTTGATTTTCCTCACTGGTCCGACTAGGAAAGTCATGTTCTGGGTGTCGGTAAATGATATTTTGCGGAAACATGTAGATGCACTCCTGACCAAAAACTGGCTCTACAGTAGCGAGATCATATTTTCCAGCAAGTTTATCACTCAGAATACGAGTTTCATTTTTCTGTTGTTCTTCAACATCCAGGAGAATCTTTTCAGTTTTTGTAATTATCTATCAACAGAAAACCATAAAAAACTAATGATTTTGTTTTCCATTAATATACAGTTCAAGCTCAAACTTACACATCCATCCATCAGCAATCGAAGCAAAACTTTCGCAATGTTCTTGGCATCATCCAGCCCATTATGTTGACGACCCTCGAACGGTTGTCCCAACAGTTCCAAAACAGACTTTAAGCTATACTGGAAAATAAGAAGACAGAGAATCACAATCACAGAAATGCTTTATCTGAACATAATAGTACCAGAATAAACAATGCCATAAAAAACTAATAAAAGCGTGTAAAGTTAAATCTCAAAACAAAAAACAGATATAAGTGGAAATCTTTTGTTAGTTTGATATGGAGAGGCTCAACAAAATACGACTGTTATACGAGAACGATGACAAATCTACACAATGAGTCACTTAATTTATGATAAATGTTAAATATCATGTCTAGGCTATACAAAGAAAAAACGTTAATAAAATAACGTAACACGACACCGATTTTGGTTATTTGTTAGCAAGTTATTCATGACATGATTATCTATCAGATTATACAGCTGCTGCTGTATTAACAAGTTTTAATTTTTAATTTGAACAATTATCTTACCCATCGTTTTCCGTAGAATTTTGTAAAAGTCGTTCGAATATTGACCCACCGGCGAGCGTACGCTGGGAATGGTAAATTGGAAATCTGTAAAATGATAAATGAGAAATATTACACTTTTGAGCAAAGATTTTCTTTTATCCTCGTTAAATATCGTCATTCACTTATACATGCTCATTTGATCATAGTAGACGACAGATAATTAAGAAACTTGGATTGAAGAAAGATACAAAGAGAAGAAGCAGAAACACTTGCAGAAGTGCATTATATTTTGTCATTGTTGTGGCAGAGAAAAATGAAAGTTACGCTTTCAGTGAATGTTTTTTTGTTACTTACGAGGGTCTGCTTGTACAAAAAGTGTCCCATGTCATACGAACCTGTGTAAAATTGAACAAAAGTCTCATCAGAAGCCATTTAAAATTTCGACAGAGTTGACAATGAAGAATTTCTTAAAACTACCATCGTCGAAGGCAACTCTGAAACTACTCGTCGTCACACATCACTCAAAAGGAACTCGACAATACAAATCTGAGTCTAATATGACGAGCAAATGGATATCACGCCGTCTGTCTCATTTAACATTTTAATGATATTTAAGAGTAAAAAACGAAACGAGGAAAGAAATCGTGACGGGACGACAAGCCGAGAGAGGGGTGAAATAAAGAAAATTACAAAATCTAATTATTACCGTCAGCTACAATAGCAAATGTGCTTCCTATGTTGGAGCCTAGACCGTGCTTTTTCAGCCATCGTTCGAATCGACGAATTACGCGTGAGAATGTGGATGCTGTGTCCACCATTGGCTATTAAATAAAACATGATATTAAATAAATTGAGTAATTCGATAAGTGTTATTGTATGAATAATACTACAAACCTGAGTAATTCCAGTGAGCGATGTACAAAATGGACTTAATTCTGTCTGCTCAACAGGTTTCACAATGCTATCGAAATAGTCTACAATGAGCATGTTTCTCACATCGATGAGTACAGCCGGAAACTGTAGAAAATTCATAAACCATTATGGATTATTAATTAAAGCTAATTAATTAGTACCAATACACAATTTGATAACAACGGGGGAACGTGGACATTATGCACAAAAACAGCACAAAACGAAAACGATCATCACTGTGCAGTTATTATTATTAAACGTATAAATGTAAAAAGATTTAAATGCTTACTTGAATAATTTCCGGTCGTTCATTGCGAATAGGTCGCAATTGTTCACCCAAATTACTTCGATTGTCATCACACGTTGCTTCAAAATCGACGACGACTAAGTAATCGTAGTAGTTGACCGTATTAACCGGAGGAGGCAATGCTTGCATACAATAAAGGTATGGGTAGAATTTCTCCATCGTGTAGCGTAATTCCAATGCACATGTACTTATTAAATAATTAGTTTCTTTTTGTGTATTATACTACTATTGTTGTCTGCGTGTAGAGAGTAGTTATATCGTTTAATTTAGAATTAATTATAATTAGTTAAGTGAGGAGATGATGATTGAAGTGAGAGGTAAAAAATGTGTGGATATTAATAGTTGTAGGAGACTCGCTCTGCGTGCGTGCGATGCGAATAACCGAACAACTGCACTGCAACTGGGAGAAGTGAATTGAACTTTATCCAAAGTGTTCCTTTGTTCACAGCCGTTATTTCTATGGTATTATTATACTGAAACTTCAATCTTTTCTTGGCTGATATTTGATACGATTGTTATTGATCATCTATTTTTCTCATCTCTGACTCACTAATATTTCTCACTGAATAACAATAAATGTCGTCCTATTGTTTTCCAACCTTCTCACGTTTCTCAACTGAACAATAATAATAATATTATCCAGTATTAATCAATCACAGACAGAGTATATATAGAAAACTTCTTGTAATTTTCAATTTCATAAGAGTTCTTTTAACGGTTTTATTATTATTATCACACCACCTTCTTCTTCTTCTTAACAATGTTGGAGAATTTCGAAACTTTTACCCTTTAATTGTCTTCCAATGGTAAAAGTAAGAGTGATATTTAATTGTAATATTTAAACAAATAATAATTACAATTACTAATCAATTATTTAATGATATGATATTACTACAGTAGGCAGACTAACGTTGAACGTTATGAATGACGTGTACGTTAAGACAATGGTATTGTTATTATTCATATAATAGATTGACGATGATAACCTATATGAATGAGGATTTATTTCGGGAACTGATGACTACCTACATGGAGTTTATTTTTATATCCACACCTTGAATGTTTTGCAATTTTTGTTTTTCAAATATTTCAACTCTTCTTGGTCGTTATTATAATACTAATGACACGAATAAAAAAAGGATTTCAGGTAGATATAGTTTTGGATACGAATCACTCGCGTCTACAAAACTTTGACCTATGTTTTGAATTGTTATTCCAGAAGTGGTCTAATGATGGTGGGGGTGGGGGTGGTAATGGAGGCACAGATTCAATCACTTGTTCACACTGATTATGATCTTCTTGATATTTTATTAGATGTTTGTTATAGATGCTGGAACTTGGGTGCATTATTATGACCAAGTTATGGGCACCTGCTTTAACAATGAACCACACTCAATTTATCCCTTTACGGTCAACTTTTGGGGTTAATATAATGCAAAATAACTGAACAGATTTCAATTTATATTGTGTGTAAAATGTGGGAGAGCAGCGTGGTGGATTACAGCATGCAGACACACTATACCTCTTTGTTGTCAGTGTGTTATTTTGTAGTGCAGGAGTTTGCT
>JAQFZB010000185.1:0-23259 GCA_034695165.1 Desoria trispinata
GGCCAGTACTAGGATACGAACCCGGGCATTCCTCATCCCCGACTTCCCACCCAAACCACTAGACCACAGAGGCTTGCATTCCTTGTGTTACTCGTTGGTTCGGAATCCGTGACATGCTTTATAAAATACAACGAGCAAAGTAGCTGTTACGGATATCAATTCGAGATGACATCGATTTCCACGCATCAACAAAAACAGCTTTGCGAGATACTGGATTTTGGCGACTCCTCTTGAAGGTCTAACTTAACGATTTCTGATACCTAACCTAACCATGAGCCTTATAACGTGGTCAATTTATTTCCATTTCATAATAAACATAATACATAATTGATTTGGGTTTTGCTTTTTTGACAAATTAATTGAGCATTAAAAACTAACTTTATTTTAAATTCCCTAGGTGATCCTTATAATTTAAATTTCCAAATTTCATTGTTCATTCAAGGCTCCGAGAAGAGTCTCTAGAATTTTCAAATGGTTTTCAATATAAAAGGGTTTTAATGCAGATAATCAGGACGAAGATTTAGAAGTTTTGTAATGTATTAGTAAAATTAAAAGTGAACAATCTTATTGTGATAAAAATATAAAGAAATTTTCACGATTATGTATATAAATTATTTATTTTAACACATCAGACAATTGGAAATGGTTTGATCTTGTTGATTATCCTTTTAAAATTTTTATTACATTTAACATGTTAAAGTGCAAAATTTGTGAGGAAGGGTAGAATTAGTAGTACACGAAGTCTTTGAAGGAGATTGAAGAAAATAATCTCTTGATTATTAAAAAATCAGGTAATATAAATAAATAATAAAAAATAAATCCTAATAAATTAAAATCTCTTGTTTCACATTGTCACGTAAATAATTTTGAAATTCTGTTATTGATTTCATTCTATAATTATAGTTGTACAGCTGCGTCAAATGGTCTCATGAAATATCAATTGAAATAAATGATCATATAACACATTATAAAGAAATATAATCTGATATATATCATAAGATAAACTCTAATCTCCAGTTACACAGTTTTATTCACTATAATATAATGTTGGTTTATGACATGTAATATTGATTATCAATTGAATCTTGAGTCGAATCTTGATTCATTTAGTGATTTAAAGATTAAGGGGGTTGTTCAATTTACATTATCGCGTTGTCTTTGAAGTTGAACCTCTGCTATAGTTAAAATATTTGATAGTGCGTTTCATTGAAAATGTCGAATGTGTCACATCTTGTCTCAGTTGAACATGTCTCAAACTGGATTTTAAAGTACCAAAATAATATCTATTGATATTTTATTATTATATTGTATTCATTTCACCTTCATAAGAACCTTTCATAATTTTCCATAAGATATTGCTACTTGGTCAATGTTCTCGTATAATTATGATTCTATAATTTATTATTTATCAAATTGTATTAATTTTGAAAAACTTAAAACAAGATCACACATTAGAATGTCTGCTCAGAAATGTATTTACAAAAGAATGAGCATCTAAAACATTTTCAGTGCGTTCAATTTTGCAAATTCACCAACATCTTCTAATAAATATCAACAATTGCCCTTTTTTAAATTAATGTTTCGTTTTCCCAATTTATTTAAAATTTCATTCTATCTCAGAATAAACTTTAATATGCTGAATTTTTAGTTTTGTTTTTTTCCTTTTAGCACATGACCAAAAATAAAGTGCTCATGGAGTTAAAGATCATAAAAGTTAATTTACAATAAAATTCCTCAGACAACAATGCGAATCCTTCCAATGTTAAAATATTTGTTATTGATTCCCATGGCCATTGCATTTTCAACTCTGACAAATGAAATTCAATACCACTTTGAAGCCAAGCAATTATTATTGAGGGGTGTTAGCCCGTTTATAAGCTTGCTCCTGTTTGTCTATATGTCCGTCTGTCTGTTTGTCCGCACGATGTGTAAACCCATTTATAAGATTGCTCTGTCTGTCTGTCTGTCCGTCCGTAGGATAAGTCTCGAATGGGTGGACAAATCTAAATGAAATTTGGTGTATTGTTTCTAAGGAATTTAAGTCTCTTAACATCTTATCATGAGCGATGTAGGTCACCAGGCCACGGAGATCCAGAAGGTTTCATAGGTTTGAAGGTTTCCAAAAAGCATATTATTACCTTTGCGAATAGCGAAGCGAATATTACCTTTGTTTACCTGTCATATGACCCCTTGACCTATAAATTGAGATCAAATGAGGTCAAAGGATTAAAATACATATGAATAAAACATCCATTTTTATGGAGAACGGGAACTTTGAATTTGACCTCCGTTTAATTGACAAAATCAGTTTACACCCCTTCGTTATGCCCTTTATAACGGTTTATTTGCATTTAGATTGCATTCAGCTGCATTGTAAAACTGGAGAAATACTTGATATAGATAATACTTCCAGTGTTAGGTTAGGTACTGGAATGAATGAATACTGTGTCCATAGACATAAACTAGAAGTAACTGTTTTGTTGTTAGTATAGTGACATGCTGTGCATCCTGGTTTTATTACGAAACTGCTAAAATATTAAAGCAAATTAAATGGTATCTTGGTAATGCCATTCATTGTCATTTCTCTTCTCGGACATATTGAATGGTATTGGGGGCATCTTCATGTACTGTTCTGTATAGATTAATTAAGTTGCTTTTAAAAGCTTGTGTTACAGTTTATAAGTAAAAATATCAGAAAATCGTTTCTTTATAATTTGAACCAAGAAATTAATTATTGGCATCAGTTTAATATAATATAAATATGTACAATATTGTACAATAAGATTTTTACTTTTTGAGTGACAAAGGTTTGTTGTGGTGTGTTCCAGTATACGGTGCTAAACACAGCTATAATTTTTTACAAAAGAAATGAGAGAAAGCTACTAAAGTATATAGGGGTTTGAAGTTTTCTAAATTATCGATTGGTGGTTAAATGGGTGAATTTGAATACAATACATTCATTGTGCATTTAAAATCTAGATTTGCAAACGCTCACTGAGTGTTCAATTCAATTTAAGTAGAAAGTATCAAATTGTCATAACCTCCATTTAAAGCTCCAATTAACCTTCTGCTTTAATGGGTATTAACAGAATAGCTTTAATAAAAAACTTCATTAAAACAGAAACAGTACGTGAAACAACATATTGTAATTTTTTGCTGAATTTAAAGAGGAAACATCGTTCTCCGAGTATTTTTTATTATAAGGCGATACGTTAGCAAGTAAGTGATTCACATGAGTATAAGGCCACGAAGAAAGAGCATTTCCATGTTATAAAATTTTCTGTTAAGCTCTTCGATATTTGTTCTAACATTGTTATAAGAGTGCCCTGTTATACCCTGTTTATTTCGAAAAGGCTTTACAATTAAAATTAACAAAAAGTGCAACAAAAAGGTGACGACAAAAAGAACTACGACGAAATGGTCCCCCACAAAAAGGTATGAATTAAAATGTAATTTATAATTATATTATCTTTTACACTATTTTGAAAACTTCATAATATTTTTACAAGCAAAATAACTTTAATAAATCAAAAATAATTTACAAAAATAATACGAATAAGAATAGTAATCAATTTATTTATTAATTATTACTGTCTCACAGTTTTCATTTTTATTAAATTATTTTATTTTTGACGTTACCTGTGAGATAAAATGGATTTATAAATTGAAATCATTTTTTTATTGAATTGTACTATTATGAATTATTCGTTATATTTGTGTATGTTATTTTTGTTATACTCCTGGTTTATTTTGGTATTTTTATAAGAGATAAATTTTGTCGTAGTGCCAGGTCTTAAATGTTGATATGGCAGCCCCAGTCAACTAGGGTGTGATAAGTTGGCGCTTTCTAAAAATATTTGCTTGGACTATTACCCGTTGTGAAGTATTTCCGCGGTCACGTTAAATGATGATTGAACGATCAAAATTTCAAGACTGTTTTTAGATAATCGATGGGGCATTCAAAATGAAAATAAGCCTTATGCTTTATATAATTAAATCCATAATACATAATCAGTTCCCACAAATTTATGCGCCGGTTACTGTCCCGCCGGCCATTATGCGCTAGTAATAGTCAATCACAAGTAAAAAGTTAAATATGTTTGTAAAGATTATAATTCCAGTTAAATATAAATTCTAATTTGTCACGGTCGTTTCATAATGATTTGTAAATTCACAGGTCAAATGAATAGGCTAGTACAATATACTTTAAATTAAGTTTTTTTCAATCCTTTGCCGCAAAATGGTAAGAAAGTTTACTATTATGTTGAATAAGAATGCACCAAATCCGAAATTTTGCATGCGTGTTTTTGAATGGGTTTAAAATTTTTATTCATTCCAAAATAAAATATATTGGTTTTCTTTGTATTTTTTAGACATTCAGAACTAATTAACAAGTAAACTAAGAAGAAGAAGCCTTGTGGTATATATATATATATATACATATACTTATTTCATCCCTTGAATATTCAATTTTATCGATGAATGGAGGTTTAAAAACGTAGATTTTGCGTTACTTATTTAGTCACAAACTGTTTGCATACATGTTGCGAATATAAATTGCTGCGAACTTAATTGTTTACACGTAAAACTTTACGTTAACCTTAAACTCAAATGTCTTAATGTTGATTTTGAATTAGAGTTTAGACATTATATCAGGATATAGAATTATAGTATATTATAATATAAGCTTAGAAAATAATCAGGGTATAATTCAACTAGCGTTTAACGATTTACACCAACTAATAATATTTAACATGGTTAATAAGTTTTATTTTCTAGGACATTTGAAGCATATCAATCAAATGGAAAGATTTACTTACAACTTGGTACATCAATAGATTGTAAGTTCAATCTTTTGGTGCAATATGCGGTATTACATCAGTTAAATTCTATAATGTGTTATTGAAAAAATTAAACTGAGATTGTAGATTGAGATTGTATCGAATATTTTGAATGCTTTCAACGGCGGTAACTTTATAATAATTTTATTGTTCAAAATTAAACATCCACATTACAATGAAATTTCCTATAAATATTCACGCCTCTAATGATACTCGTATATTCGCTCACATAGTACCGCTCTATTTAACACCATAACGACTAGAATTAAAATAGACTTAACCATCCAGTTTGGAAGAGATCGAATCCATAAAATAAATTCAGGTTATTTAAGAAAAACGTTTCGCACAACATCACAATAGATTTTGTCATGAATATTCATTCTGTGCTAAATGAATCGATAAGTCAATGAAATATAGAATTGAAATTAATTGTACTGAAATTGCTTGACGGAGGAAAAAATGCAATACACTCAGCATATTTTGATCGTCGGACCAATTCTAACACTAATTAATGATTGCTGTTGTGTTTAGTTCTATTATTTCTGCAAGACTTACGTTTGGTTGTGTATACGAAGAAACTGTTTGAATAACTCATGGGTCTGATTTATGAATGAAATGAAGACAACACACTTGTGGATAGTGCCAATGAACATTCGTTTTTATATGCATGGGAGGCTGAGATTTACGATAATAAAAAATTTCTCCAACCTCTATGGTTTGTTTAAATAGCATATCAATTACCTTGCTAAAGTAAATCTTGAAACTACGTATGCTATTGTATAATTAGTCCCAACAGTCACATTCAAAACTCGTTCACATCGTTTTCCGTATTATAAACCTTGTGTATGAAGGTGTTGAAGTCCCTCTGTAGGCGTTGATAAGCTCCCAGGTATTGATTCGATGATGAATGTCGTCTAGTTGTTTCTACTGAATTTTGATTTTCTCATAGCAGCATAGCAGAATCAACATTAGAACAGAGTAACCGTACATCAGTTAATAGTTAAATTTTTTATTGATATGTCTTGTTCTTGCAGTGATGTTCTAGATCTTCAAGTCATACTTACTAATTCTACACCTTGTGGTGTGCTGGAATTCAGTGATTTCACCTGGTCAATCGTAAGTGTTCTCTAAGTGTAATAATACATAAGGACCATTCTGAAACTGGTTATTTAATTAAAAAATCTTTCCTATTTTAATGCATTCTATTGTGTTATTCATTAACCATTTATTAATAATACAATGTCATTCTTATAACAGCAGAAGAACAACCTTGTGTTGTTTTTGACATTCCATTGTTGACAAGAATGTATGTGCGTCATACATTCCAATTATGTAATTAAATTTTTACTTACATATGGATATACATATGTCAATATACCTATGGATTATAAAGATTGTCCTGAATCTACAATTTAACCCATCCAACCGAATATAACAAATGAATGGAATATCATCTCCAGTATTCATGACAGAAAACGGCGTCCTAGATATTTGTATTGGTTGCTTTTGTTTCTTTCTTTAATGGATCAATTCAACAATCACTATTGCCAGAATTACCATCAGCAATAACGTCAAAAACGACATCCACGTGAGAGTGCATTCCAAGACCCTTTGTTCCAATTTACGAGTATTACTTCTGATCTATTTTGCATGACCGGTTGTAGATCCACTTTTCGCTGAAGGTGAAAATTGACCTCCTTTGTAAACAACGGATCAATAATTTCTGCATGGTCAGTATCAGTCAGCCACCTGAGATGAGTTGTAGAAGGCATTATTGGTCTTAAGCGAGACGGATATTGGTAAAACAGTGCTTTCCGCACTATATATATGTTTCAGACCATGTTGGGTTTTATTTGAACAAAATTTTGATATTTTTGAATCACATCGGCTCATTGTAAAGTAGTGATCATCCGTGTTCTCTTGTGCATTTGGGATGGTCCAGAATACCGCAATACTACACGTTTATGTTATTTAACATCAACTCGAATGCGTCTATATACAAAAGCTGTATGTTCTTGTCTCATATAGGACCATCAAACTTCATGTACATGTCAGTCATTTCGCCAATTTGAAAGAAACAGCTTCTGGGTGCGACTAGCGTAAATGGACATAGCACACGTGCATGGGAGATTTAAAAAATCCATATATCCAGAAAAACGTTTCTCTATCTTCCATTGCTTGTTTATTTCGTGTATGATTTTCCTGGCTAACGTAAATCTTAAGAAAACGTATGCTATTGCTTAACTGGTTCCCGCCGTTTTAAATTTTAGCTTGTTCACGTTAGCAAGCTCAGTTGTATTAACTTCATCTTGAATATCTTCAAGTGGTTTCTGATGAATTTTGATTAATATATAATATAGTCCATAGCATCACTGATGCCACCTACATTCCGAGTCGGATAGGAATTGTGCGTTTGTATTTGCTGTGTATTTGTATCTGGTCATGTTCGTTTGTATTTGAAATCTCGAATTGGATACTACTTAGACTACTGAACAAATAAATTTTTTTATAAAAAAATAAAAATAAAAAAAGTTTTTTTGTGTTTTTATAAAAACACAAAAAAAGTATAAGTAGGTATGGTGGTATTGCGAATTATACGACTAATCCATATTTTCAAAAATTTCGATTTTGGATTATGGAGAAATCCTAACTTCGGTTAATATTGTGGGAAAGTGTCAGTAAAAGTGTCCCTGGAAAGCCAAATTCAGAATCGAATCAGGCGACCTTGAATCGAATCACTTCCATAGTATACGGGAATGGTAGCGTCAAGCGCAGTCAACTACTTGATCTTTCCCCCACACTTTTTTGTAAAGTCGACTCCAATGTAACCAACTATATTACATTCATAAAGGTATTAAAATAAACGGAAATTATAATTCTTTTACGTGTAAACCCGTAAAAAAATATTATTTCCACTCACTCAGTTAGCCACCTAAAGAATGACCTATAAATGTGTATCGCGCCGTATGATGTGTCTGCTTCTGTTCTTGCAATCAAAAATAAGGATACTATCAATTTTCCCCATACTTGCAGGGATTATGTGCAATGTACAATATGGTTGGTCTGTCTCTTGTACAATAAGGGAGCAATGATGGCCTGAGCTTCAACATCTTTTAAGTCCCAAGTCCTCTGGTCGTCAGGTCCAAAAGCAGGACGTTTTTCGTACCTTCAACAATGTACCAGAGCTCCGATGCTTTAAGAATCAGCGTGACATGCAACCGCCATTGTTGATAGTTAGTGTCATTTAGTTTGACTGCATGAGACTTGTCAATTTTCTTCCCCCATGATGCACTTGAGCCTTTCAGGTGGGAATGCTGTGTTGTGGGACGGCCACTGGATATTTGTTCCTCTGGTGACATATTTACTTGTTCAATACAATGTAGTATTGCCCCTGGATATGTGTTACGTTTTGTTTCGCGCTTGCTTGTTTGTTTCACGGTTTGGATAAACACACGGTAGTTGTTTATTATATTTTACATATAAAGATGTTTGTAATGAGAGAAAAGAAGAAAATAGACAACAGTAGTGAGCAACACAATCACTGGTACTATGTAATAATGAACAAACATTGCAAATATTTTGTTTATGAAAAACGAGTAGTTACAATACGCTTAAATTAATCTTACTTTATTCCGTATCCGACTGGTGTGGGGTTGGAGCAAGCCGGAATGATTAGTGTGGGCTGACAATCCTTGACATAGACATCCATTCTTTGTCGTTTTCATAGTCATTTTGGAGATTCGATGTGTGAAACTGTGGTGACACATAAGTTCTAACTGCTATGCCAAAAACAATTTTGATTAGACAACTATATACGTAAATTTTTTCTAGTTTATCTAGTCCAACTTCGTTGCATCCTAGTTGGAATGCCAACGCCAGTAAAGTTCAAAGTTCCCGGGTTTTCATTATATACTAGGATTACTAATATACAAAAAGGGAGCATCTATATTCTATTTTATTACCAAGTTAAAGTTTTCACTCTTCATTTTTATAATTGTGGTTTTTTGTAAAACCGATTTAGTAGAACATACATCTAAAGTTGCGTTTTGGTGAAGAATTCGATGATTTTGAAGCAATAAAGATTCCGGTAATGTTCAATTTTGCTAACATGGAACCTACTATCTTCCTTTATTTTCCTCAAACACTTTCTGTAAAATCTGTAATTGACTTAAGCGGTCCAAACATTGCTAAAAATACACTAGAATTTGTGGCAGTCATAGTAATTGAGTTTTGTCAGTTATTTGCTTGCTTTACCATTTTATAAATACATGGTTAAAGTTTGGTATGGCACGTGTCAATGGTTTAAGGCAGCCCTGTTTTAGTTAATTCTGTTTCATATTCAACCGGGTATTCCGTGATGCACTGACTGTTCTGCAGAAACGACTTACCACAAGCCCACATTTAAACAAAATCCCCTGACAGCTTTTCAATTAATGATTTAAAATGAAACATATTATGATTGAATATATAATTAAATATTTTATTATTAAATATTCCATCATTAAATATCATTAAATACCGATATTCGTAAGATCAGTAATCAATTGATTCACATTCCTAACAAATGCTTTGGTAGCTGCATTCTGTTTGGTTTGCATTGGTTATAATGAAATTCAAAAATAACTGATACAACTTGGCTGAGTCAATCATCATGTACTGTGTTTCGACAATATATTGCTCGCTTGTTACGTGCAATATACATACATGCGCATCCCTTCAAACCACCCTGTGGTGGGGCATTTTAGCATTCTGTGCAGAATGCACTTCTTCCTAGAATTTCCCAGAAACGCCAGAGACAAAAAACGAGCCCAAATTTGCTCTCAACATCTTTCCTTCACACATTGCAGTTTTGTTCGAACCTGCAATTGTTCTGTAGATCTCATAGCCGTTTCTCTGTTTTTAAATAAGGATTCGTTTTGCCGAGCATTATTATGCAATGCTTGTGGTTTTCTTTGTTCTACAGTATTACTGCTCAGCTTGTTTTGCAAAACTCTTAAATTGCTGCACAGTCGTGTTTGAGTAATGGGTGTATTGAGATACGTTTCAGGATCCACACTCATTTTTACTTGCATTATGTAGTACATCATACTTCTTCCATGGGTAAACCACGCATTTTGGTTCAAGGACTTTATTATTTGTCGTACCAAGTAACCCCAGTCAAATAACCGTCAATTAGTCTCCATTTGGAGCATTAAAGACCTGAACCATTTGTTCACATACATTGCTTTCTATTTCTTCAAATACCTATGTTTTAATATTATGAATTGTCGTGCAACGACATTCTCCAAAACACTAATATGTGACCATCTAAAGATAACTATCGTTGTAGCACTGTATAATGATGAATTAAACCTTTACTTGCTTCTGGCCAAAATGTTGTAATTGTGACGTGATCGGAGGATTTTGATATGTTGGGCATTCCAGCAGAAATATGATCTTACGGAATAGTCCTTCGACATTTTCCGAGCACCAATATAATTCAAGTCACTTTTTGGATTTCGTTGATAGTCAATAGTCAATGTTCTCCCAAAAAGTTTATTTGAATATTAATGAAATTTCTTTTTGACTATACTTGAATACTAGTATATAAATACTTGATATACTACAAGTATTTCTATTAAGTGAATTTTAGTTGTAAACAGAGTAAAAGTGATTAGAACTTGTTCCCACCATAGCTCATGCAGGGACCAACTTAATCTAAAAAATCCAAATTTGTTTATCAGGGTGTCCTAGCAAAAAATATAGCGACAAACATACAAAAAATCAAGCTATATGAAAAAAGGTTTAGCAATATTTAAAGCTTAAATTTCCATAGAAATCCAAAGTTATCATTGGAACAATTGCCATTTTACAATGCTCGCAAATGTTATTGCACAATCTCACGTGAAATGAATCTTCTTACATTAATTACCTTTATTACATTAATTTGGTATTGCTTTACATTTATATTAATTAGTTTAATAGAAGGGATTGTTTCCTGTATGAAATAACATAATACCATTTACTCACATAGATTGAATGAACTATATAAAGAGATTGACTAATTGTAAGTTGTTAAGTTGTTTAAATTCAAAGTTTTATTGTGTAAACGTTTGCTACTGCATCGTTTACATTGAATTTTTATTAGAGACGTATAACTAGTAAAAATTAGAATTAAAATCAAATCATAATCTTGATATAATTTGAAATGGCCATTGAGACTATCGCTTATTAATCATTAAACAATATATTTAATTAAACTATTGATTTTCTTGTACATCTTTGTGTTATATATTACATAACATATAGTATTAATGGTATTTTGATTTTTTTGTTGTATAGCTTTTATTGTATTCTATTGTTAAGAAATAAAATATATAGTTTGTCAACATTAACAATTTATTATATATGATGATTCTGTATTTTCCAGCTCTATGGTTTTCATAAGCTAAATCCCTCGATATTATACGACGGAGCTTTATTGTTGTTTGGGAAAACAGACCGCATTCAATGTCTATAAGAAGCAGTTTTAATATTATTAATGTCCAATCGTTCATCATTAAAAAAGTGATTTAATACAAATTCCACAATAAAAGATGTTTTTAATTTTCCAGCAAAGAAAAGAGAACATTCTCATTTAATAAGCTCCCCATATCATTTGATCTTTCTCCTTTCTGTCACCCAAACGCCAGCAATAAAATTCTATTATCCTAAAAAACATACTATTAAAACTATAGAATATTTCCATCATCAATGCAACAGCATATGTAATCCCATAATGGAAAGCTCTTGTGTATGTATTTGCCATTAAATATTGAGTTCAATGACTCATTAGTCTGTTGCATGGGGAGTCTGAAACTTTGAATGCAATTGTAACTCATATCACAGCTCACTTTTGCATGCAATTGTCATCTGACCTTGAAATACTTCTCGTCATCTACATTCCCTTTCAATGTATTATCTTCCTTTAACCATAACTAAAAACACATACTCTGTCAATCACTGTGCTCATAGTAATAATAATGGCATCATCTTCAAAGATCTACAATAATTCATGAAGAAGCAGTCGTTTAAATAACACACGATATTTTAGCACATTTACGGATGTGAATGAGACATGCAATAGTAGCAATTGCACGTCACTTCATAATCAAGCGTTAGTCTTCTCATCATTTCCCACGGCATACATGCTCAATCAAAACTGGGTCAAACTCCACAGAGAAGAAGAGGCATAATTAATATACAATATTATTATGAAAGGGAGACAATGAAACCAAAAGTGAATTATGTCATGAGAAGGTGTTTAGCTGACAAAAAACTCGTAATTATGTTTTCGCACTTCATTAATAACACGGTTGTTGTTCAGAGTACAAAAAATCACATTTCATTTTCATCATTAAAAAAATAATTATAATGTCATTTACAATTTACAATTTCAAATTAATTCTATTGTTGCTACTTTCCATGGGGTTTATTATGGATTCAGAAGGAGTTAGTTTGGAACAGGATTTACTACTTACTTTACAACAAAAACAGATTTTGGATCAGGTATCAAACCAAAAATAAAATAAAATTCTGGAACATAATTCATTGAAAATTGAATTAAAATCAATAGTTCAAAGATGAAATGAAGGACACTTTACCTCATGACTATATGAAGCGTGATATCTATCTTATTCGTTGGTTGAGAGGTAATTTTTTATCAATTTCTATCAATTTTTAATTCAAAACCAAAAAAATAAAATTTTTCAGCTAGAAATTTTGACATGAGTGAAGCCAGCAATATGCTAAAAGAGGTATTTTAAATTTCAGTTAATTTAAAAAAAAACATGGTTTTCCATTCAAAAACAAAATTTCAATTGCAACTGATAGAATTTAATTTGGCGTGTGCGTGAATCCATGGACAGCATCACAGACGAGGATTGGTCAGAATATGAAAAGAAATATCCATATTTTCTAGAAGGGTGTGATAAGGAAGGGCGTCCAGGTAACCTAATTGCTCTAAATCTAAACTAATGGGGATTACAATTATATAAATATGGGAACAGTGGCATCCATAAACGTTGGCGAATGGGATGTTCGAGGGGCTGTTGTTTCAGGACAACGGGATAAACTAATCCGTTACATGGATAAATTAATAGAGGAAATTAATCTGCTAGTTAGAATTGCACAGGATCAGGGGAATAATATTACACAATATTCTCTCATCTTTGACATGGGAAGTTATAATCTGGTAAGTTACAATTTATTCCATTATATTATTCCCACGTTTAATTTAAACCCTTTATTCATTATTACCCAGATTCAACAGGGCTGTGCTCCATGTAAGCTATAATTTGAAATTCTCAAATGTTTCCATTGTTTAATTACATTCAATATCTTATTTCAAGGCATTCCACTATACTTCAGTATGTTCAACTCCTATGAAAGTCATTACCCTGGAGCTGTGCATAAAATGTTCCTTGTAAATAGTACGTGCATAAAATATATGTAATTCAGTTTTAAATGGTATTTAACTTTAATTATGGATCACTGTTTCCAATGTTTATAGCTCCCCCGATATTCCAGACACTGTTATCATTAATTAAGCCCCTTCTCTCTCCGTTGACAAGGGATGCTCTATTTGTCCATGGACTGAATAGGGAAGAATGGAAATCTGCACTTCTGGAGGAAATATCCCCTGATCAATTATCTATTTATTTTGGGGGAAATAGAGATACAGGATTTGAACCACAGGAAATAAGGAAACAGGGAAGTTTCCAGTGCAATGCTGTCAATCAAAGTAATGCCACAATAGCAAAAGCATGACATCACTATTAACCAAGTTAAGATCTGCTAAAAATAAAGCCTATAAATTAAATAAGAAATAAATGTCTCTCATTATTATCTCGATTCTTCCGTTAAAAAAATTTCGTTGACTTCCGAAATAAAACAGTACTTCCTTCCGTGCTACAGTCATTATGCATTTGTTTGTTAATGCAAGAGAAGCAACTAATGAAAATAATGAAAATGCATTGAATACAATTAAAAGTTGTATGATTCGTGCAAGTGATAGGCAATATACAGGTTATTTGTCCATGAGGTTGGATAATTAAGATTGTTGTTGAACCGGAAGTTGTCCTTGATCATGATCTTCAACTTGTTTTGCCCATTTGCATGCATCATCACAGCAGTCAAGAAAACTTACAAAAACAGAATTTTGTCAATGCATTGAAATCATTTGGGTGCTGGAGCTGATTCAGTGAACATAAATACTGTATAGGGTATTTTTATAGCAAGACTTGATTGTGATCAATAGTAAGAAGCATATAAGATAACTTTGTGTGTTGTAGCAGATAGGGAACATAGCACAATCAATATATACTTTTAATTTAATTTATTCTAAAGATAAGAACCAGTTGGATAGTTAAATATGAATATAAAGATGAGTTTTATGGAAAGTGCGCAATTCCTATTGATACTTGGAGTATTCTCTTTTATCCTCATGGGTCAAACATTCGGAGTCTCTCTTCGCGATGATCTTGCACTCACCAAAAAACAAAAGGCTGCACTTGACGAGGTAAAAAAATACAAATATTTTGCAAATTTGCAGATTTTCTGAAAAAATTATAAAAAATTTAATTTTCTAGTTTAAGGGAACAATGAAGACTCGTCTTCCTCATGAATACATGAATGAGGACATTTATCTCATGCGTTGGTTGCGAGGTAATATAGATTTAAAAGGATGTCTATTTTTAGAATATCTAGAAAAATTAACCCATTCTGAAATTTCCCATTTAAGCCAAAAACTTCCGTCTCAAGGAAGCTGAATCTATGCTTATGCAGGTAATTAATTTCAAATTTCTAAATTGCTCTATTCTTAAAAATTTCTGTCTCAGAATATCGCATGGAGGAAAGAAAACAAAATGGATGAGGTCCTCAAAGAAGATTGGTCAGATTTCAGGAAGCAGTACAAATATTGGATTGATGGCGTAGACAAAGAAGGGCGTCCTAGTGAGTACAAATTACTAAAAAACATTTAAAAAATATCTTTAAATAAACTAAACCCTCATTTTTTTAAATGCTTTAGTCCTTTTCATCGATGTTGGAGAATGGGATTTACGTAAAGCCGTAGTTAGTGGACATCAAGCACGACTTGGACGTTATATTGACAAAATCTATGAAGAAATAAACGATAAAGTGCGACACATGAGATTAGTAGAGGGGAAGAATGTTACGCAATATTACCTCATATTTGACATGGAGGGATTCAATCTTGTGCAACAAGGATGTGCCCAATGTAAATACTTATATTAAAAATCAATCCACATTCCTAAAAGAAAATGAAACTTTAAATCACATCCGGTGTAATTTCCCTAAAAACTAATAAAATGATATACATAGGTCTGCCACTTACAACACGGGTGGTCACAACATACGAGAACTATTATCCAGGAAATAACCACAAGACATCCATCGTCAACAGTGAGTCCAATTTAAAAGAAATTTTTAGTTCAATTTATAAAATGTCTGATTTTTTTGTAAAATAGCCCCAGGGACATTTCAAGGGTTATTGCAGATATTGAAACCCCTCATGTCCCCTGCGACCAGAGATGCCCTCTTCATCTACGGGAAGAAGGAGGAAGGGGTGGAAGCCCTTCTTAAGGACATTGATGCAGATCAGTTGGCAGTAGAACTAGGGGGCACAAGGGATGTACCCAATTATTCCAGTTAAAATCCCAAATTCCCAACTACAAACTCCTATTTATATTTATTTATTGCAAGCCCCACTTCCTACGCCTGCTATAATTAAGTCATCTATTTATTTATGTATTTGAATATTCAAGAGAAGAAATAAACGCCATAATTGAATTTTTAGTCTTTACCTCTAAAATTATTAAGTTTTGAATATTTCAGTTTAAAAATATCTCTAAGCTTAATTAAAAGTATAATCATGAGATAGTGATATGTTTCATGCTCTTAAATGTGATTTTTACATCACGAGATATTTTCATATTGTTGGAATTTTAAAATTTAAAAATCTTTCCAAGATGGAAAATACATTTTGAACTGCTTTTTAATTTCGGGATCCATTTTTGTATTTCTTCAAAACCGAATAATATTAATCACATTCCTTCAATTTTCCTCCTGAAAACCCTCCTGCGTATTTGGGATCATAATGTCTGTTTTTGAACTTCCCTCCATGGATATGTAGTTTAGGCTTTATTTTGATGCTCTTAGGTAATAATCCTTGAAACAGGAGAATGTTGATCACAATGTGCTTTTGATTTAAGTGAATGCCATTGGGCTATTGCTGTTCTGTGTGATTGACTCATATTCTTCCAATGATTCACTTCATGAGGACCTGCATTTACAGAGAGAATATAATCATTACATGTAAAAAGCCCTTTTTCTTAGATTTCTTATTTCTAATGGGGTGCTTTCATTTAACATTAGCTTTATAGCATAGCACTGGAGGCAAATGGTTTAAAGCTTTAAACATTTCAGTAAAAGTGGAGCATAATTCTCCTTCTACTTTTGGGATCAATACCCCATTCTAGTCTCAACTTCCTGTGACTCGTGTAATTTGTCTCTTTTCTAATCTTGAATTTAAAAGTAGACAGAGTGGAGAAGAAAAGGCCCCTCAGGACTAATCTGGGATGGAAGAGCATTCCCTTACAAGAGATTCTACATTTTCAAGGAAACTACAACTGGAGCATAAAATTCAAGTGGCTTTTTAACATCACGGGGAGAAAGTTTTGAGAGGCAGTGTCCAGTTGTGAGAAATCCTTCTTTTGTTTCATTCAATGTTTTCATTCCTTTCTTTCGTCAGGCCATTGTCCCCTTCTCCAGTTTCTTATAAAGGAGATCTTCGCATAGAATACATCAAGAAAGGAATTAATAATACAAAAGTCACAAGCCATACTTAAACACAGGGTTGCTTTTTGACAGGTGGGAAATAAAGAGCTATATAAAAATTGAGACTTTTCCCATTTTTAAACTTGTAAGCAGTGTTTCGTTTCTTCTAAGGCTAAAATTTCACAGCAATGTGGTTTTTGCTATTTAAATTGAGAACGTGGAAAAATCCACAATATTTGCCATAATGTCCCAGTTCCTCTGAAAATACGATATTTCCAATTCCCAACCGAAACATTGACTCCGGCTTCTCAAATGGAGAAATGAAAGATGCATTGAGAACTGAAACTTTCTATTCATTGTATTTACAGAGCGTAGTAGTATTTCTAATTAGGTTACTGATTAAGATGTTAGAATACCTGAACATTCCTTCCCCAGAACAACACGTCCGATGAAATTATCCTTAACAACACCACCATTGAAATCCAGCACAGAGAGAACAAGAGTGGCATCCTGCAGTTGGATACAATTCACGTCAAAACTGTTGGGAAGCAGAGTTATTTACACACACACGTAAAACACATATTATATAGTTATTGGGTACGTGAGATAAGGCACAAAGAGGGAAATCGTAATTGGCAAATGCGTGGGATTGATAAGGCAAACTGAAGGGGCATAAATCCTCCTTTTATCTTCAAAAAACCAATTATTCATATCTTCTCTCACGTATCATAGGCCAACACACTATAAAAACAGGAGTCATGAATATCAATACGGGGTTTGAAAATTCAACCACTTTATTGTAGTATTGGGTGGGAGTCATTTGTGGCGTTGGTATGTCTGTCCGTCCGTCACTTTTATAATATTTGTAACGGATACACGGATTATGACTTATAAATAAATTTGATCTCATATGACCCCATGATCACAAGGTTTACGTTTACCCCTTCGTTACTTTATTTATAAGGGTTTATTAGCAATATAAAGGTAAAAGTAACTGCGTGTTTGAGATTTGATGACATAGACATTGGTTTAGCATGGATTTGCATAACTTTGCAATTTCAGCCTCGCCGTCAATCCAATTAGGTTATTTGCTTACACTACTATTCTGTTCTGCATTTTGGAATGAAAAACTAACGTTTTACATATTTCCTCTGAATTTGATTTGTTGGGTTAAAATTCCCTTCAGAGATTCCGCATCAAAGGGAAAAGAAGGAATTAATTGAGAGGATTCCCTTGTATTAAGAGGCAATTGGTTAAGGATCTTGATTTTATAGCTTTCGCAATATGAGCTAAGGTATGGAACTCCGTATAAGGAATGGTTCCTCATGAATTTATAAAATCTATCCATGTTAAACCCTGTTAATAAAAGTGGATCTGAATCAACTCAAGTGGATCCCTGACTATGAAAGTGTTTTCAATGTAGGTCAAAGACTTTTCACTTTTACTATCCTTTTATAGTGAGTTTTTGTTTTCTTTTTGTAGTAAAAAATTCCCTGTAATTTAATGATATTTAACCAATCGAGGCTGGAGAAAGCGTTAGAAAAAATGGGCTAGACCATCGATAGTGTTTTTTGCCTCTTCCCCCGCAGAGGGAATGACATTTTGATTAAGGAATATTGAGAAACCCAACAAAATGCATTCATTTAGGTTAAAAATAGAATGTGATAAAAACAAACCTTAAACTTTCATTGAAGACGGGATCAAGTGTGTATTTTTTGTACGAAGTCTTTTTTGTCTTCACATGCCTGTCATTGATTATCACGGAGACACGGACATATGGGGCTGCAAAAGAAATGAGGGAAGGCATATAAATAATTCATTAGCTTTAATTAGAATTCTTATTTTACCAGCACCCCCAACAAGATCTGTCGGGACTAATTGTTTTGCACGGAGAATGTCCACATTCATTCGACCAGCTGCAGGGAGATAACACAGAGAGAATAAGATCTCTCCCAGATCATCTTGACATGTTTGCTGCAAATTTTAAATTATTTAAGTTAAATTGAGGAGGGAAATTTAAAATTAGACATTTTGCCCCCAGAACCAGAAGAAATCGGTTTCTTACAGTTTGAACTGGTTCCAGTTGTCTCCAAATATGTGCCCCTTTGACGACATTGACCTCCGCACAAGGGAGTAGTACTTGACCAATAACACGGTGTCTTGAGTATCTATCGAAATCCTTGACTAGTATCTGCAGAGTCCTTTTCTGCAACTCTTTAAATGGAATCTCAAAAGAGAAACTTTCATCGAAACGAGGATTCTGAGTTTTCTTCCGCAGATTTGTTTGTCTAGAGTCTTTTTGGTTTGGAAGTAAACATATCTGTGGGGGACCTTAATACTTTATAACTGGGTCCTTTTGAATACTTTGATTTCTAAATATTTACATACTTTAACATAAGGGTTGGAATGAGCTTGATCCGTTTTTGTGGAATCCATTTGAATGGGTTTTGGAAGATCCCGGATCTCAATCATTCGCACTATGAGGGAATTTGAATTTATATCAAAACTCAGGAAGAAATGAACAGCACCGTATTCCCCGGATTGACAACTTTCCCCGTCATCCCCTCCCCCACTGGCGTCATCTGCTCTCACTGTCTCATATAGGTCGGGACGTATTTGATCCGCGGAGCCCTAATATGACATTATGACATTTCAAATAAAATTGTCGTATTTCTACATAATTACATGTTCTGCACCTGTGAACTAATAGTGTCCCTCCTCCCAGGACTGAGGAGATTCTTTGGCTGGACAGGTTGAGGTTCAGAAGCAGATGACCGACTGCTTCCAGTGAATCCACTCCAGAAATCCAGTGATCTGAGATCCAGCAGAGTCCCCATTGAGGACCCTGCCCCTACAATGGGTCCGGTTGTCGTCACCGTAGACTCCTTCCTCATTGTCCAGCCACTTGCTCGTCTTGCTTGCTATTTTCCAAAGAAATGCACCATTTCACATCTATATAGCTTAAATCTTTATGAAAAGAAATACCTCAATTTTATCATAATGGTATTCCTTAAGATCCTTGATTTTATTGTCATTGGAATGATGGGATGATCCCACAGAGAGAGATGCAGAGGTGAATGACCCATGTCTCTCTCCTCCTTCGGAATAAGTATCACTTTCCCCTTCTCCAGGTCCCTGTGCATTATTCAATTCCTTCATTACTTAAACAAATGATCTATAAATAGCCTTACCTGAAGAATATACGTGATTTCTTCCTTCCTAATGTTATTATGCCCAGGGTGGGAAGGGCTGCTCCTTTGTGTCCAACAATGCTGAACCACCAATTCCCAACAATGGACACATGGTTCACAGCACCATTTCCAACAAAGACCATGGACAACATCCCCATCACCTCCATCCTCCTCATACTCATCCATGTCAGTTCAGCTCCAGATCCCTTTTATTGGATTATCCTTGGAAATCACAAATGTCCAGAACAAGGACAGCACTTGGTCACGCCACGTTCTCTCAAGTGGGCAAAAGTTTCTTTTGAAATCCTTTTTTCTTATTTCCTTCTTAGAAATTGTATCGAATTGGCAAAAGTGTTGGGAAAGTTTGATTGAATTCGGGAAAATTAAATTTCTTTCCTTTCTTCAGATCAGCTCATGTCACGCACCAAATCAAAGCAAAACCACGGAACTGTGGTCAATTAAGTCATTTACATTCATCTGTTAGTGTAGGAGGATTAGGAATCAAGTGTTCCTTTAATTGCGCCATCGTAGCAACACCAGGTAAGATTTTAGGGTTTTCCACCCAAAGCTATGGAGTGCACCTAAGCTAAAGGTAATTCAGTTGCTGGGTAATGAAAGCATAAAAAGATCCTGGGATTAGATTTGTTCTCGAGATTAAGTTAGGAATCCCACTTTCACTTTTATTCGCACTTGAGATTTCCCTCAGAAGAACCCACTCCAATGCTCCAATGCAATACTCCAATGCTCCAAGCTACATGTCTCAGAAACCAAGAAATATCTTTTTATAATAAGACTTTGATGTGCAACGGAATCTTTAATCCAGCTTCATTTTTAGGGGGAACTCTGACCTTTCTTTTTTCTTCTTTGGAATTATTTCAATTTATACAGAAATATTCCTTTGAATGTTTGAATGATTGAGTACAGAATACGGAGTTGGAGTTGGGCTCGGGAAAAGTTTCATGCCAATCACGTAATATTATTGATAATCCTTCTCAATCAGAATCAGAATTGAGGAGACAGAAAGGAAGGGATAACGATGTTGGTTGATGGATTCCCCATTTGTTTGTTCCACTCCATCACTACTATGTCATATAGTACTATGGATAATCTATAAGATGAATATACTATTGACTTTTCACTTTATTTGTTCTGTATTATTGGCTATTCCATCCTCAAAGTCAACGTCAAAAGGATTCCATATTCCGCTTCTAAACCAAACTGCACCAGAAACGTTTAAAACTTTTTAAAATTTTTCCATAGGATTTAAAAGAAATGACATTTTTATGTTAAATGTATGGAAAGGTGCTTTTAAAGAAAAGAAACGGGGGAGCAAGAGAAAGGGGTTGTGCTGCTGGTGAAAGTCCAAAGTAAACTGAGTATTTCTGGGGTAAAGTGTTGGATTATATGTTATCTTATGCAAAGAAAGCAGAGGCCAAAGGGATCATTCACAACAAACAAATAATAATAAGGAATCGATTCCTCAATTTACAAATCAATCAATTTCCCTATTCCTAGGCTTATGATGGGTTTTACAGTTTGTAGTTCTGTCTTAAGAATTTCCCTCTAAATTTCTAAATGGCCTGTGTTTAATTGATATCATTAATTATAGACTCTGGCCATGGCATTAGGCCCCCTTTCTGCAATTTCTATGGGTGAATTAAAAGGAGGCCGTGGGTGGTCCATTTATTGGCCAACGTATATGAAATGACAAGAGAAAAGAACAATAATAATATCACGTCAACGGATGAGATGAAAAGCAGACTTTTATTGTCACACTGAGGCCAGAGATCAACAGCCATGCCATGTTTAATGTCATGTTACAATGTTAGCATCCTTCCTAAACCCAATATAAAAGTAATAGAAGGAATTACACAAGGGATCTTAAATACCCTGTGTCATTAAATAAAACCACAATGCCTTTAGCTACAACCCATTTTTCCCACCATTAAATATAGAAACCTAATTTCACTTTTAACACTATTGAGTTTTTATTGATTTCTAAGAAAAGCCTGGCTTATATACGTTTTGATTTAAAATTTAAATGTTATTGCCATGTAAAGTCAAAAGTACATGTATAAATATCCCATTAGTTTAAATCCACGGAGAGCTGTAATAGCATTGGCGTGTAATATTACCAACACCATAAGCCAAGATAATAACCCCATTGACTTGACGAAACTTTTAATGATAGAGTGTCATAACATTTTTTTTGGTAGCGGTGGCAGGTTAGAATTTAAACCCAGTGGCAGTATTAAAACCTAAATAAATAATGACACAGCTTAAAATAATATTCCTTTACATTATAATTCCCCGTATACAACTGATGAAATGCAAAAGATAATTTAGCAATATATTCTTCCCATATATGGGAAATAGGACTGAATGAAAGAGAATGCTGCTGTGACAAATGCCACAAGAGTTGGAGTTTGGTGTTATTGGTTTTCTCATCTCTTTACAAGTATTACTTTAGCAGCTGAATGTAAATTGTCCTCATCTGAAACTTACAACGAAGCTATTTTAAAATGATTCTTACACTGATAACGTAGGGCATCAATATTATAGCAAATCTTTTAGCAACATTACATACGAAAATACTTGCAAAGGAATGGTAACTAATAAATGATTCACGATTATCACTATTTGTGCAGATTGACAATGACAATATAAATATCTAAACATCTTTTTTTACAAATGGGTACTCATATAATTACAGATAACGATGTAATGTACCACTATCAGCTTTATCTCCCCTTTGAGCAATAATGAATGAGTAACAAGTTGACAGGCTTGGGCTCGTTTCTCAGAAAGTGACGTTTGCACACATTATTTTAACAGTACAGTAGTATACGTATAAGCTGTTAATAATTTACAAAGACGTCAAAAGTGGCAGCGCAACATTATTTTTTGGCAATGCTCCGGAGATAAGTTTATGATAAAAATCGGCGTTGTAAATGCAAAGTGTAAAAATAAAATGAAAGAATAGGCCCCTGGACGACATTATGTACCTGAATAGTACAAATAAACCGGAACAACGAATGTAACCAACGGGTGTAATTAAAATCACACGCAAAAGTCTATCCATTGTCTGAATATCAAAACAACTAGCAGTGCAGAAGCCCGCCGTGCGGGCTTTGTGGAGGAGCTCTGATGTAAAATTTGTTGAAGCTCTGATGTAAAATTTGTTGAAGCTCTGATGTAAAATTTGTTGAAGCTCTGATGTAAAAGTTATATAAGCTCTGATGCAAATAAACTCTAACTTCGGTGTAGGAGCTCTGATGTAAAATTTGTTGAATTTCTGATGTAAAAGTTGTATAAGCGCTGATGTAAAATTGGTACACTGACTTCAATATGAAACACATAGCATATTTTAGAGCTACCTCCCTCCCTCCCACGCTCTAAAATATGCAGTC
>JAQFZB010000186.1:0-23099 GCA_034695165.1 Desoria trispinata
CCATTGATTTGTGAAAATCATAGATCTGATACGTTTTATTATGTGTTGTTGTTGTTGTACCTGTAATAAATATTGTAATAACTTATTAGTAATTAAACAAAATTAATCTAACTTTTATTCTATGACAGAATTGTAATAAAAAATAGCTCTTTAATTAAAATTGAAGATTATCAGTTCAAATTTAATTGAGCTTTAATTTTGCCATGAAATGAAATAGAAATAGAAAAGTTGATTTCAGGTTTGGGAAATTTTAATAAAATATTGAAAATTTTTAAAAATTGTTTTAATTTTTTCTCCGCTTTTATCCTCTAAAATCAAAACAGATTTTAACATTGAACCATTATGAAGTTTACAAGAACATGCAACTTATATATGGATTTAGTCATACTAGAATGTCAAATATGTACTAGATCCTTATGATAAGTTAAGTTAAAAATTCTGGCATAACATAGGTATTTAATAAGACAACTCAATTATTTAACGACAAAGCTTTCTTTTCAAGTCCAATAAACCAACATCAATTATTGTTAACAAATGAGAAAATACACTCCTTGAAATTCTAGGTCAACGTCAATTTGTTGTAACCGAGTTTATTTTTAGACATGTTCGTGACTGTTTTCTTTTGTAAGGAGATTTTGTTTAGAGTCGGAGGGAGTAGAGACAGCCGGAGATGTAAAATAATATCTTACTTCTTTTCAATAATATAATATGATAGGAAATTAAATAATTGTGTCAGAAAGAGGCATAGACTAAAGATTTTGTAGCAGATCTATTGAATTGCTTAATATAGAAATAAAATAATAGTAAGAACAGAGAAGTGAGTTTGACAGAGAGTAGATTGACGCAATGTTAAGATTTAAAAGCGTGTACTACTTTTAATAATAATTTAAATAATATGCATAACAGTAGAATATTATCAGAAGAAGAAGAAGTCACAAGAAGTGTATATAATTTAATGACCCTAATACATTATAGTACTTTTTATGGGCATGGCTACTATTAGAGTATACATTGTACGCAATGACATATATGTACGCAAAGTACATGCATTACGGTTCAAGTTCACATGATGTGATGAGATAGCAAAAGAGCGGAAGTGCACCTGCTGAAATAATATTATAATAATCCTTCTTGTTAACTTTTACTCATCCTATCCTATGCAGAAGCATCTTATCCTATTAAATATATTGCTAAAATCCCTTAGCAACAAGTTCTACCGTATATAGTTGCAATACAATATTATACATGAAAATATACTGAGTGCATAATAAACTATGGCCTAGATTTATCCGTATTGTAGTATAGTAGAAAGTAAGCCACATGTAATCACTTGTTGTGTGGCGAAGCGACATGGTTATAAAATTAATGATGTCTACGAAAGAATTAGAAAGTTTCTCTTCTCGACCTACATATTAAGTAACACAGCGAGTTTAAAAAAACTACTAAAATTACTCTATTCCCTTGTGTGATGAAGTCACTGATTTTAAATTTATATCCCAATATTTTGGTCATGGTCCAAAAACTTTATCCAATGTCAATGTCAAATATCTTTATTATTATCGTTTGTAGGTGATGATGATGACGACGATCACAGAAGCTGAACTTGAATCAACTTCTAGTTCAAGTTGAATTGGTTAACTTGAACTTGAAACTTTTATTTTCATTTCAAGATCAATGTTACACATAAAGAAATAGTCAAATATCTTATGAAATGTCCATCACAGCTCTTTTACTATTACTAAATAGTATTTCCGGAGGATAATTACGAATATAGTGGTTTAGGAATCACAATCATTATTATGTCGTAATAATTCTTGACAAAAACCCCTTAATTATGTCCAGAAGTGAAGTTTACAATACTCTCGTATATTTATGCAATCATTGATTGATCTCCAAATAATTATTTAAAATTATATTTCCGCATTTATATTATAAATGAACATTATAATTTTGACTCATCGCAAACTCCAAGAATAAATCGTTTTATAACAAAATGCATCAAAATGGATTTTTATTTGTATATTAATTAAAAGAAGAGAAAAAGTTTTAGTCTTCCTATTGTTTAATTGGAATCATTTGAAATACATTGGAAATACAAAAATCATTTGCAAGAAAGAATTATTGTGGATTGTAAGAGAAACCAGGAAATCATTATATGGTAGCATGAAAATGAACAAAAATAAAAACGGCAAGATAATACTTTCTCAACCCCGAAATGATAAGAACGTGAGGATCTATCTCGTGTAAATACTCCATCAGATCAATCACGTTCTGAATCCGCGTGCAATGTTATTCGAGACTTTGTTTTTGGCATTTCGAATTTATTACCGTTAATATAGTTAACTACTAGTAAGTAACATTCATTGAAAGTAAAGGATTTTATAGTATTCACAAAAGTAATTCTTAGAGCATATGTGCAGTGAATTAATTTATCCAGAATTAATACATCTTTCAATATTAGCAATTATCCAATTTGATACTTCACAAAAGCTAAATGTTAACTAAATGTGCAATAAAAGTAATAATAATGATATTAAAAGCAATAAAAGATATTAAATGATTACAATATTCTGTACATTATGGTACATATGAAATTAGATATCCTATGTCGTTCTGGAATGACGTCTGCCGTGACATTTTAATTTAATCCTTATATTTGGAATCAGTTTTAGTTTTCTTTAAACTTTTTTTAATTTTTGTTTCGTCTCTAACTATTTCAATCAATATAAATAAAATTCGATCTTCATCAAACAATATTTTCTCATAATAATAGAGTAATATATCCAGGATTCATTAAAAGGTTAATAAATATTCCCTTACTGTATTATGGTTATTGATTGTTAATCTAGGGTAAAGAAAATTCAAAATGATATGAAAAGCTTATTAAAACGGATATTGTCCATGAGGCCATTGTTATGGTTTTCAACAAATAAAGATGAAGAAAGAAGCCACACATGAAGCCATATTAATATCATCGTGTTTTCTACAATAAAAATTATATAGTTTAATAAACGTTAGCAAGTTACGCAGTCCTCTCATTCTCAACATTACTATATAATTCAAGTTTTCTGTTCTCATTGAAAGAATGATTGTATTCAACATAACTCACAAATAACTTTATGTTGTCCACTTCTACTTCATCATCTGCTTTATTTCACCACATATAATTCCATGAACCTTCAAGGACAATGCCATAACACGTTATGTATCCATCGAGTAATCGCATTTGGATGAAATTGTACTACGTTCCATTTTTTCATAAAATATACTACTGAGAGGATGAATCGAAAATGAATAGAATACTTACATAGAAAAGCAATTATTGAATTATACAGTGAAATATCAAAAAATCAGATTCACTGGATGAGACTATACAAACGTAGGTCATTTTGAGTTATACAACGGGCAGTTGATTATTACTTCAAGATGTCAATATTATTAAATGCATGCTTTTGCTTGTATCAAGTATTATTTCATTTAGCTAGCTTTCAAATATCTAGAAATTTCCTTCAATCAATATTGATATTAAAGATTCGCTCAATAATTCAATAGTTTTCGATTATGCGCTAAATTACTTTATTTTACTGAAAAGTAAATAGAAAACTGCAATATACCATCATCATCAGCCTCATAAATGGGAAATTATTCAAATCATAAAAGTAACTGAAATTTATATCAGCTCAGCTATATCGCTACACAGCTACATGGAATCAATACATTACGATATCATACACAGTATTTCCCCTGAATTTCGTCAGTGTAATGGAAAGCTATTCAGCTGAGTTTAGGCTTTATTAAGGTCATCTATCTCGTATTTGTTTTTACATAATTTATATGGGCCTAAGACAATTTCTTAGCTTGAGCGAGGTCATTTAAACAAGGACTGCCGTAGAACTTGTTGTGTAAATTCTGGACACGTGGATAAACAGTAGTGGAGAATCGTGACATTAAAATACCCGAGTAGCTGAAATTTTAAACTTGTTTGTTCCAGTTAAACTTTTGCTGTGTCTAGCTCACATGAAATTTTAATGTACCTTTTGAGTTCTCCGATTTTTTCTTCAATCAATGAATGGACATTATTATATATTATTATTTGAAGTAGAGAGTTTTATAAATGTATGGTGAAAGTGGGTTTTATGCTTTTTTAGTTTTACCATTCAAAAAAATTCAAAATATAATTTCCAATTTAATTAATGTATTATTAATAGTGAGGACTAGAAATCCTATTTTTCTAATAGCATATACTGAATAAAGTAGGTATATTTGCATTATGGATGTTTTAGCATGTTTTAAAAAAAGAGTGTTACGATTGAGAAAGTTTTAGCTGGTTAGTTAATTGAGGGGTAAATTAAATAACATTCATTTCACTTATACGAAAGGAAGCGTATTTGAAAAAAGTGGATGTTTGATTGCCCTAGTTCTCAACTTTAACTACTTATGTAGTGGCTAGAATATGCCAAAAGTACTAAAACCATTCTCAGTGTCAATGCCAATGAAATTAAACTCAATATCTACTTGAATACTCTTTTTTTTAATTTCTCACTTATTGTTGCATTGCACTGTGTAATATCATCATCGTCTCCACATGCATTTTAATATGCTATTGCTTATAAGTAATATTTTAGTTTATAAAATATTATAACTTTCAAAGTTTGAAAAAGCGGAAGAATATGTTTCATTGTAATAATAGTGGTTGAGAAACATGTTAATCTATGTTGCACTCGTGCTCATTCTCTTATGAGATATTCTCTCAAGGAAATTGTAAAGGGTTTGTGGCCGACAATTGAGTACAAGAAGTACAGCCGTAGTTTGTATGAGAATATATTGTGAGAATCAAGTTCAGGTTCAACCCATCCTCCTTCTTAAGTTGGATTATAGATATAGACTTACAAAATAGAATGCACAACCTTACAAGCTTATCAGATTCAAGAATTACATTCATTCAACATTACATTATTGTAGTAGGAAACGCAGTGCTACTACTTATAGCAGAAGAAAGAAACGTAATAAGTATATATATATATATACCTATACGTTATTCTTATATACTTTCACAAGAAGAGAGAGCAGTTCATAATTTTGCTATTTAAGAAGAGAGTACTTTTGTTATGTTGTTATTGATGAGTTTATAAATTAGAGCAATATTTAATAATTTAAAATCTTTTTTGATTATGATGATGGAATAATATTACAAGAAAAACCCCATAACCTAGTAACCCAGCTTTATCTTTTTCAAAGAGACGGCTTTTCACTTGCATTCTGTTATTTATCCACTATTACATTCTTCTTCACACAATTTACATATAGTATTGTAGCTTCCTACAGAAGTAGTCTTATCATGTATAGCACAAGTTAGTTATAGTTACACAAGGAAGGGAAACAAACTTTACTTTTTATTATTTTAAATCCTGATTTTCTTGATGAGAGATTTCGTTTTTGTTTGGCTGGTTAGTGATGATGGTGGCTTGCAACCCAAAAACTCGTCTTCAATAATGATGATGATTCAATTCAATGAGTAATTGTTACAAGTTCCTCATTCTATTAGATAAATATACAATAACTTTCAATGTTTTATTAGCGCCTTAGAATTAAAAGAATTTTTATTAAGAGGAAGTGACGAAAATACAAATATTTAAAATTTTATAACTTTTTTTCATGAATGACATTCTATTTTATCTTATGCTCATATAAATGTTTATAATATTGTCATGTGTGTTAAAGCACACATACATGAGTATCAATTAGTGAAGTATAAATTCTAGATGAATCCGTGACCTCTTTTTGGGGCTATACGAAGCTATTTTTATTTTAAGCAAGATTACAATCATTCCATATACAAAACAGACGCATTAATGTCAAGTGCGTAGTATAACTTGATAATGTTTCCATGAAATGCGTTGATTTGTTTATTAATAGATTTCAAGCTCCTATTGCAATTATAAGTTCACATATCTATTAAAGTAATCAATTGTATGTGGACGATTTTATAAAAACTTTATAATGTATAATAATAACATAATAAGGAAAACAGGTATGAAGTAATGTGTCTAGGATATATAATCATGATGGAATGGATGACAGAAAAAAGCAGATAGAAAGTTTCAACAGTGCAATAAACTTGTGCATAAATACATTAATTATTATTTGAGTTTCTGTTAAATTTAGCATCTTTCACCAGAAGAAGAGAGAAGACAATACAATTTATGTGATAACGGTACTCTTTTACTGTTTGTATTTGTGGACCCGATTTTAGCTTTCAACTTTTACTATTAAATTCTAATTCTATTCAAACAACATAAACCAATATAAAATGGGAATATAAAAATGTCGCATTCTCTCACTTTTTAAGTTGTTCTTGTAAAAACGTCATAAAACTTCTACTTAAGACAAAAGCTAAAACTGTATATAATTATTAAGAGTATAGAGTATATGAGATAAATGGAAAGGATGGGTTTGTAAATGAATAAGTGTATCGATAATATTTGTGTAATTATGGTATGATGATGATGATGATGAGGATGAGTAAATGGCGGTGGTGGATTATTGGATGATGAGTTTTAGTATCATCATCTCACAACAAAGGAGTGTGCCAAAGACCTACTTCCTACTTAAATTGAAGGTGGAGGACTCGATTACTAAACCCAACGCAATGCCACAATCTCTCAGTAATAATAACACTACTGCAATTTGCAATGCGTGCAATCCTAACATTCTCTGCTAAAGAAGTAAGTAGGTTCTCTCTCCTTTTATCACCTACACGAGAATCATGTACAGCATAGACATATATGCTATATACACTGATTATGATACTCTGTCTCTCATGGTAGTTTTATTTAGTTAAAGTAACACAAGTACAGTTAGCTAGTCCACCACCATCCACTATGTACTATATCATCAACGAAACCACCACCACAATAAAACAATGCTAAAATACTTACGCCTTCTTAATTTATTATTATTTATTATATCGGGAGGAATTGGAAAAATTTCTCCCGAATTCATAAACTGACGCTTTTAATTAGCAATGCTGTATTATTAAAGCTTTACATTGACAATTTTTTATTTCCATGTTTCTTTTCTAGGGAAAGTAGGTCAGATGTAACATAAAAACAACGAGTCACCCAAATGCAATATGTATTTTAAATTCAAACAGAATAATAAAAGTGTTTTATTGGAATCCGGATTGAAATCTCCAAAAAAAAGTGTTTCAAGGTCTAGATCATGAAGTTAATAAAATGCAGCAGAAAGAGCATTTAAGATATTCAAACAATTGAGTAACATTGACATTAGCAACTATTCTTCTTTTTCAGTGAATTTTTAGATGTAACCTCAAATTTAAAAGTTCTGCTCTATAACGTTTATATGCATGCACTTTTAAAGTGCTAAATCAGTACATTGGAAAATACTTCACTGTTGCTACCTGTAAAACTATATTAAATTTATTATTGATTACATGATTACTCACAACAGACTCTTCATCAACCGTATCATATAATAATGATAATACTACAGCGTATATAGACTGATTCTTGTAAATGAATTTAAGCCACAAGAGAAATACAGTTTAACTAGAATAAGGATAAGCGTTATCTCTTATCAAGTATACGTAAATGCAATTAAGAGCTATAATTGAGTCCCGCTGATTTTATCATTTACTCTGAGCTGTTGAATTCAATTATTTACTCACTTATTAATTTAAATTATTTAGTATACACAGTTCTCCAGCTTTCATGGCATAAGCGTCATCATATTAATGTTCGGTTGCCATGTTACCACTCTGACATATACAGGAGAAACAACATCAATTAGAATATCAATGATAATACTTTAGGTCGTTTTATTATCTAATCTACTGCTATATTAATACTATTAAGTTTCTCATCATACCCCAAATAGCTCATTTCAAATAGCTCATCGGCATCAGCTATTAAGGAAACAGAAACATTAATAAAATAATATCGATATTGTGCTCTGACTGAGATTTCTCAATCTGCCCCCAAAAAATCATGCACTTATACAAAACAAAAACCATGTTAAAAAGGCCTCATTTGAAACGTTGGTTTACCCCCCGAAGACAATGTAAAAAAGAGGCAAATACGCACAATACTCTAATAGATGTAAATGGGGCTGTTTATCATCTCGTCCTAGAAATGTAGCCCATTTAATATATAAGGATGATAATAATAATACACGATTGCTGTATGATAATAATTGAGTAATTGAGATACACATCCATCGTATGGAAGTGAAGTAAAGGGGATATAAGAGATTTTCACCCAGTCAGAGTTCTCCTCTGTAATGCTGCTGCTGTAGTTTAGGTGTATGATGATGGTTGGATTGTCATTCATTGTTGTAATAACTTTCGTCTACTCTCTGCTGAGCGTTAGCTAAGAAGAAACAGAGAAAAGTTCTACTTTAGTGAGACACACATTTCATTGCATCACGAGAAGGACAACAGAGAGGAACATCTTTAAGTAGTCAGTCATATACAAGTCACAACGTTAACTCACTACTACGGCTACATCACACTCAGTTTCTCTGCAAACGCTCAACCAACAACAAGTTTGAAAAACCATTTCTCTCAGCTGCAAATAAATAAATTATAATTCATAATCATATACATTCGTATTATTATACTTTGTTTACCTAACAAACTCATATGTGCAAATTGTGAACAAGTGTGCAAAAGTTGCAGATTTATTTATACTCTGTTTTTTCAAAGTTTTCAAGTTTCAATGTCCGAGAAGAAATAATCAGAAAAAAAATATATTTAAAGATTGAAAAAAAGTTTTCTTGCCGGAAAGGATTATTCTATAAAAATGCATACTGGAGGATTATTACTTCTTCAGCCAAGAGCCGGTAAGGAAATTCATTTTTTAAATTCATTTTCTTCAGCAGCCTAAGGAAAGTTTAAGAAAGTTCATAAGACTTGTTGTATTACCAATCAAAAACCCCTGCTATATTCATATTTACATGGTAGCAATAACCCACTTGTTGATCCTCATTCAATACCCTAAAAAAGAAGCAGGGAAATACACACAACTCCATATGTTTAGCTGTATAATACATTAACTTTGAAAATTTTAATAAAATTTAGTAAAATATTTTACATTTAAAATTTTCAAGTGTAAAGGATTTTCAGGTTTAAATTGGTAAGGTTTGACATACTTATTCTCATGATCATCATCTTTATAGAAGAAGGTAATGGTTGGTATCTCTGTTGGTAGTAATGGTGGTGGTGGTGGTGTTGGATTTGAGGGCTTTTCTTTACTTCAATTCATAAGTAGGTCGAGAGACTTGACTCTATAGATTTCTATGAAAATGCATTAAAAAGAAGATTTAAGTTTATAAAACAAATTTCAATAAATACCGGATATAAATTAGCATTTGAAAATTAGTCAACAAATAGAGGGAGATTCCATATGAATGAATTTACAAATCACCTTGTAATCCCATCATCACCATCAAGTTTACTTCCTCAATGTGTTTTTCATGGCTCATAGCATTATTACAACTTCTCTACTGTTTCTATTTATAGATATCTTTATGCATTATATGCACTATCTTGACGTCGCTGTGTTAACTAAATAAGATGATTTTAATTCCACTCCATACATAGATTCTTATGTGTTGCATAATTACTAATGGTTTATTGGGGAGTGCACTAAATGTTCATAACATATGGAATGGCAAATAATGTATGAAAGATATTTGATCAATATGTTCTGTGTTATGGCATATGTCTCCATCATCATCTCATACAGTCTTATTAACATATGATGATGATAAGATGATACAGGAGTAAGGCTAAGAGATTGGAAGATTTTCATTGTCGTTGAACTCCACATAAGGTTGATATGTTGATGGTGTTGTTTTGTGTAAACCATTAATGATTAAGAATGATAAAGAGGATCTTGGTGGTTAAATCAGGGTCATTTCCTCTTCCACCTTTCAATCCTTTCAAGGCTCACATCAAAGCACATCTCAACTCAATTCTATTTTATAATACTTTATATGTAATAATAATACAATTTACTAATAATTATTTGCTGGTAAACTCCTTTATGTCATGGAATCGTGCTCTGATGGTTTCCAGCATTATAAAGGTTACATTATTGGCGAAAACTCCCCCAAATAAACAATTAATAATATTATGATATTGATTTAAAAGGATGTGGTTAAATAAAGGTGGATCTTGGAATACTCCTAGATTTCGGAAGGTTGGTATTGTTAGACTCAAATGAAGATTTTTATCAATCTTAAGCATTTTAATCATATAAATATGTAATTAGACAGGAAAAAACGATACTTCGGCGGAAGGGTTTTTTGTTTCACATAACACAAATATCGTGGTAATGGGATCACATTAGTTGTACAATGAAAGTGGGATTTAAAAGACCTAGATTAAGAATTAATGATGGCAATGTAATGTTGGTTGTTGTTGTCGTAGAAAATAACTTTGATTTAGAAATAACCACAGAGATGGAAAGTATTACGGTGTATGCCTTGACATTGGAATTGAATAGAAAACCACTCGACTAGAAAGCAAAAAGCAACTCAAACTCAATTAGCCTAAAAGATTTTTAACGTCTACAATAGTAGTGTACTACATGATTGACTTACATTTAATAGTGAGTGTCTGCTACATTCACTCTGTAACAATATCAAATGTTTAAAATGCCAGTTTTATGTATGATATTAGTTGGTACTACGGTACTTAGGATAGAGAATGAATCAAGAACGAGAGAGGGTTGCTTGCTGCTGGCTGATTAGAAAAGTATTCCGCGACCTCGATTCCTTAACAACAATGCACAAGAACAACACTAAACTCTATTTAAACTATTAAATTTATAAAATATATACATGCTATTTATATTCTCCCACACCTAAAAGTATTATTATAGATAGCAGAAGATTTGTGCAGTATCATCTGAAACTGCTGCTAGTTCTATTTTCATATAGCACTCTTCATCTCTTAAAATTATGCAAGTAATTCTGATTTTAACAGCAGAGGTGATGTTGGCAGTATGGCGGAAGTGGCACAGTAGGTCCATCATCATCATGCTGGGGATGAGATGCAGTTTTTTAGACAATGTCCTGTCCGCAATAATAATATCACAACGGACGCTCATCCCACATTCTATTATTATTGTTAATATATGTGTGTGTATGTGTTTGTTTGTATGAATAATAACGGGAGCTGTATTATTAGTAGGTCCTGCATAATTTACCTAGATGAAGATCCGATCTGTAATATATTTTATGACAATTGGAGAGCATTGTTAATTGTTCCACTTGCCGAAAAAAATTCCAGTTATAAAATATAAATTATGCTGTAGTCTAGTGTAGCCCCCATTAGTTATTACAATAATACTCTTTATGTAATTAGAGCGCATATGTGAATGAATGTTAGTGGATTTAAAATGTTTCTCTGTCATGGACATTATGTAGGTCAAATGCCATAACATATAACAACAATGCTTCCGTACGTTTGAGGGTTTATTATTAAAATATGTTTTTTCCAACACTTGTGCTCACATTCTCATGAATATACACATTTGAATCTATATAATTAGTTGCGTAGTATATCATAAATTGATTGATTATATTCGTGTCTATCAAGGTCATGACACTCAATAAGAAATATTACATAATGATACTAAAAATTTTTTTTTATTAAAAAAAACCTCATCTTTGCATAATAATAAGCTTATGAGCTTATATGGCGTAATATGTAACAGTAGTAAGCTTTATAACAAAAACTATGAATTTAAACTGTGAAGGTCTTTGTCATGGATAATGTGGAGAATTAGCATTTTACTCCACTGTGGCAAATAAATAGTCTGGAAATATATAGAACTAATTAGTACAGCAGGTTTCTCAAGTTCAATTTCCTTCTTACTACATACATGATTTAATGACATTATTATGCATTCCAGTTGTTGATATGGTGGAAGTTAGTACTCAAATTACGCCATACTTAATTTCTAATAGTTTGCGATGGGAAGTAAATAAAGTTTAAAAAAATAAGACATATATGAGATTACAGAGAAGAGGAACTAATTCTGCTGTTGGCAAAATGCATTACGGAAGAAGGATCTAAGGTCGTGGCCAAGGCCTCCATTCCAATCCAACTCATCAGGGTCTACTTTACTATGCTACATAGTACACAAGCTGTACTCATAATAATATAGCTTGTATATTATTACCATTCTTTCAATCACTTTTCTTATAGTACTTTATAATTTTTATTGCTAATCGCTCCATTCAATTTTTAAAACACAGGTTAAGGGATTCTCAATGCCAAGACAAAACTCCAAATACAGGCAAAGAAACAACAGAACTATTTAATTTATAAAAGTGTATTTGTACTTGTGACACATAGATATTATCGATATCATATGTTGGTTAATGTGGATTATGTCATGGATTTTCTGAAAGGGATCATTAAATGACATTATATGGGAGATTATACGGAAATCCATTCATTCATATATTATTATTGAAGACATTGCATTACTGCTTCCGGATGGTCATCTTGCTAACTTGCAATTATTATATCATATCTCTTGATATTTCAAGGTGACATTAAGATTCTGTAATTTCTACTCGCATTATTGTGTACCGGAAGTTTAGCATTACTACCACGTAAATTACGTAAGCCAATGAGATATCCAAAAATCATTTTAAGAACGTTCTGAAACAAAGTACGTTTTAAGGAAATAGGACAATTACGGTTCTTTCTTGACGCAACATGACGAAATCTGCCTCAAGGCAAAGTATCAGAATGATGATGCTATTGTTAAAGAATTATTTCCAACTGTATGGTTTGACCAGTCATGTTAAATAAGAACTTATACAATTGGGTTATAAATAGAGGTGGACAATTGATTTTCCGGGAGAAATTCGCAATAAAATTGGCGATATAAGAATGTATTGTATCTTTGTGCATGAGTATATGGTGAGTGGGGTTGATGGTGGTGGCGACACGTGGGGAAACTCTCTGCGATTGAACTTGATATATTCTCAAGGTAAAGCTGTTAATAATCCATCATATTACATGAAGAGTTTAAAATCTGTTGCTGGAGTAAAGTGTATTTTCTCTTGAAGAGTTCGGTGCACTTTGAGTAAAAACGTGCCGTGGGATGGCAAGTGGTTGATTTGGGGGCTGGCATTCAGGAATTTCCACATCGCGTTCACGTCGACTCCAAAGCCGTTTTCAGTAGAAATAACAAACTACTCCATAACAAACCGGGTAACATGTTGTTGGAGCCGGTGTAGATGTGTGTATATGTGTGTGCTACATCATTGTAATGTATAGTAAATGAGGAGGTCCAAAGAAATAGTGGGGTCTGCTGCTGGGGAAAGCTTTTGGATGAGCAGAAGTGGAGAATTGTTGTTCTCCTCGTGTCGTGAATCAAACCAGCAAAAGCTTACGTAATCAAGGTGACCTACGAAAGCTCGGGGTTTTCGTCCGATCCAACGCAAAACCACTCCATTCACATCCTTCGCAACATATTATATTAGCGAAATTGCCAAAACTTTGGCCACCTGCTATAGCTCCTCTGCTCCTTGTGTCTATGGCCATGGACAGGGTGTCGCAGCTTTAAATCTCATGACATACATTTTAACCATGCTTTTAATTCTTATATTTTAATTTCATAATCATTTCTCAGGGTACCCTGTTGCAAGGATTTGCAAAGGGTCTTTAAAATTATTTATCATTAATAGGCATTGAAGAAGGTTAAGAGGAGAATTTTTGTTCTTATGCAAATCTGTTGCCAAAGTATCACGCAACCGCGGGTCTTCTTTCACCAGTAAACTTTTCCCGTCAGCTTATCTATGAATGGTTTGATGGTAGAATTTAGGTAGACCCCTGTAGACTGCAATGTACTACATTGTAAATGTGCGAATCTCTCAATGTTACTACTACGCTACGGCTGAGAATGTGAGAATTCGCAAACTCTCCCAATCAAATGATGGGATACTCACATGTTTAGTATAAACACGAGTTCTCGGTCGCAAAATCTCATTGTACTTCGTAATAGTTGTGCTCAACAGACAGAAGGAACTATTAATCATTTATTACAGCATTTATTCTACATACTTTAAGCTTAGTCCTCATGTCATAATAAAAGTGTCCACTTGTCATTCCACTTCCACTCAAATATTGAAATAATAATAATAATAATCATAGTGAAGTTGAAGTGTACTGCCTTATTATTATTGTAGTACATTTGCTCATCTAAAGTATCACGATTACAGCAGCAGGGTATTTTCAATAGTGATTTTGCGTAAATTTACGCAATAATACAAAGATAATAATAATAATATTTTGTGTACGTGTCATAGTCTTAACTTTCTCTCTTGCTCGTTCTCTCTCTCTCTATCTTACAAAGTACTGAAGTAGTGTGGAAAGTGTGGATGTTCTATACAAACGGTGAGATTTTTCATTTCCAGATAACCAAACATGCCTTGAGTTGTTGTCTGTTTGCATTTGCATAGCATTTACACGCTTATCCTCATGACAATCACATCGGGAATACATGCAGATTGTGAAATCCTAAATAAATATATATATACATACATTTATACATAGGTATTGGAATAGTATACAGATGTATAAGAATCCCGGGTTTGAATTAAGCAACACTTATTGCGTAATATTTATTCACTCCAGGCTCAAGGCTCATTTTGTCATGTTGTAGCAATACATTTTCCATCACCAACATTGATCCACCGTGAAGCAATCCCGTTTGTTATGGAGTAAAAAGCTTTAAATAAAATTCTCAATTCCTATTCGGGTATCAAGTTTCATACATAGTGTAGTTAAGTTTTTTATTGATTTCTTGAACCACAATGAAATTATAATTCTCAACTGTCACCTCTTGCTACTACTACACTATCATCTATATGTATGTGGGATATTATGACTTTTAGCTAGAAAGCATTTTCATGGTTCTATTATTGTAATTCAATATCTGTTTTATTAATCTATTGTTCTCCATTGAATTTTGTTTATAATAAATTAGGTGAAAACGTATGCTTTATTTTTGTTGGAATTTTCATAAGAAATCTATGCGTCATATAAGTTGCACTTAATCTTGTGTTTAAAACAAATAAAAGTGGTTTGGGTCCAGATGCAGACTTAAACCCTATACACACAGACAACTGGTAGTATTATGTGATGTTATGCAATGCCATGTAATGGAAGTTAACTGCGGAGAAGATTCCATAAGTGTAGGAGAGGACAGGTTAACCTTTAATAGTTTTGGAAATGGTAATTGTAAAAAAACAAGTTCAGTTGCTTTGAAACTGACTTGAATCTCAAAATCTCAAAAATCACAAACTGCATTGCTCTCATTGGTTGCTCGTTTTTTTGTAATTTGCAGAAAACCATTCATCGAATTTGTTTAGCATATCACGGAGAAGAATTTCGTAATAGCGTGTGTGTCTACACATATTATTGATATAATGGGTTATATTCACACGGAGATTGGCGATTAAAGAATGTTATACACTTATTGTATATGTACGTTAAACATTACGTAATCCGGAGATTCCGGACTGTGTACTGTACTGGAGTTTCCTACCCTCTTTCTTGTTATTAGGATTATTGTAATAGTATATTAATTCATTTACACTCCTACTATAATTATATAAAATATTATTATGATTCATCATGGACAGAAACAACATTCCTTCAATCCATGAGATCATCAACAATATATATATATATATATATGAATTCCAAGTAGAGAATCATTATTGTGTTTTGAGTGAGGATGATGATATAATAATACCATGCATAATGTTTAATGATAGTTAAAACAGATTACACAACACTTCAGAGTAGTTATGATGCGTTCAGTAGTTTGTGGTAGCAGTATGGTGACACGTGAACAAGACTCACGTGTAATTTTGATGCTTATCCATACATGATTTTCATCCGTATGGATTCAGATAGAGCACGACACGGGTTTCCTTGAGTCCTTGAAAGTTTTGACATGGAAAAAGTTGTAGTGTTGTTGACTTGAGGAAGGAGGAGAAAGACAGGGTGGTAGTATAGGTAGTAGTATATCGTAGTGATCTGTCGACACGAGCCGAGACAGAAATAATGGTGAAAATATTTTGGGCCTTGGTGAAAGTTGGTAGCTATATGGGCAGTCGCTGTATCCTTATAATAATGAGAATTGATGTATCCCAACTGCATCTCTCTTTCCCGACCCACTCACTCAAGACTACTACTTCCTTTTTTGTTACCAACATCCTTGAATAATATACTATATACCACCCCATTATATCACTGCTACTCCTCTAATCGATGATAGACTTTCTCCTACATATTATATACTTTCATATTCCCCGTATCTTTAGACGGATATGCTTTGGCACGCTTTCACCTTTATTTAACCTACAAATCTCTAATCGATGTACAAACTCTATTTCTCCGACTTTCCGAGTTTCTCGACCTGATACGGAACCAATATAATAATAGCAGACACACGACACACATAATATCATATATAGAAGAACGGAAGCTCAAGGCTATCTTTCAGTTATTTGCATACATATATGCTACACATACCAATTGCAAACAAAAATTACTCATTTTGAATTCGAAATGAGATTTTTTTAAATGCAAAAGAGAAAGAAATTTAGTAGTGTGTAGAAATGAATAAAATATGGTCATTAATTTAAATTATGAAAGCATCGTAAGCATATTTATTATATAATATGTAAGATAATCAGGTAATAGGATAATACGTCTATTCTTCTGGAATCATGCAATTATATTTATTCCAAAGTATTACGTAATTACAAAATAATTTTACTACATATCATCACTCTGTATTAAGTTACATATCACATCAGCAACGTTATGCAATCCTCCAAGTTACATGTTTTTCTTCCCCTCTGTTATCTCTTTAATAATAGGACGCATATATCGATGTATAGTTGTTGAATTGCATTGTATGAATGATGAATGACGTGATAGGAGATAAATTAAACCTCCAATTGACCTTATGAGTTTCACCACAACGTAAATAAAACCCATGAATGAGGATCACAGAATTTTAGATATTTATTTTATTATTGTGATTAATATATGCCTAACTCAATGTTTAATTTCTTTTACTTGTAGATAACCATTTGCGGCGACAAGTGATGGTGGTCCACGGTCAGGACTCTTTGATAGGAAATGATCTTTGCAAACCAAATGGTCCACCAGTTCACATGTCAAACGGTCCAATGATGAACCACAACGGTTCAATTGCAAATCAACTATTCCCCAGTGCCCCACCAAGCCCAGCAACACCAGCATTCCCCCTTCAAGTGGCGTATGACTTGAGTAACAACATGAAGAGGAAAGATCTATTTACACAACGTAAACAGCGTGAATTCATACCAGACAACAAGAAGGACGAAAGCTATTGGGATCGCCGAAGACGTAACAATGAGGCAGCAAAACGCTCCCGTGAAAAACGCCGTTTCAATGACATGATTCTGGAACGACGTGTTCTTGAATTGACAAAGGAGAATCATGTGCTTAAAGCTCAGTTGCATGCGATTAAAGATAAATTCGGGATCAGTGGAGACAATCTTATAATACTGGAACAAGTTTTGGCAACTTTACCCAGCAATGAGCAACTATTAAGTTTCTCAAAAAGACCAAGTAAGGTATTCCCCTCAGGGGGTGGTGGATTTGGAAAAGGTGGAAATCAAGCTTCGCCATCATCCAGTGAACATTCATCCAGGGAACGAATGAGCTCAGGAGAAATGAGTCCAGATGGAGGTTATCGTATGAGAGGGGATGAAAGGTCTCGAAGTCCCTTTCAGCATCCTGATGATCATGACCACGATCATGATCACGATCATGATCACGATAATGATCATGATCATGACGACATCCCAGATCCAAGAGGATCAGGCGGTCAACATCATCCACATATTGAAATCAACAAATCTCACTCTCACCAAAGTGTTGGTAGGGACCATCCTTCAGCATACAACATGAGTCCTGATGGATACAATAACTCTCAGAACAATCAGAACGATAACAATGGACGGAGTAATCGATCCAGTTTGTCTCCATCGGAGAACATACTCAATCTCAGCATCTCATCTGGACACTCGGATCACATGGATCATGATGATGAAAACAATTCGGATGTGGAAGACTGTCCTCCAGTAATGAGTGGTAAGTTTTACTTTTTTATTCAATCAAAAGAGAAAAGACTCAAGCTACAACAATAATAGACTAAATTAATCAAGTCGCTAAATGCTATCATTTCATTTTTTTAGTGATGAGCAAAGTAACGGGTAACAATGGAGGGAACAACGGAGGCTCTTCAAATTTGCCTCATAAATTGCGCCACAAGATAAATTTGGGAGAGAAGGATCTTCCTCCATACGCATATGTGGGTCACGTTTTGAAGCCGGATTTGCAAGTGAGTCCTTGCACAGCTTGGGATCATGATGATTCCACTAACAGTGGATCAGGAAGCTCAGATGAACGCGATTCAGGGATATCAATAAATGGAGAAGCTGCAGAGAAATTTCGTCAGCTCAGTCCCTTGGAGGCATTCAAGAAAGGTGCAATGGTCGCCTTGGGAGCGACCGCTAATGGCGTGAGTGAACCACATTCAGATTCATCCCAAGGATCAGGAAGAAAACGTGGAAAGAAACGTTTTAACGATGACTCTGTCTTGGAGACTGAGAATGTTCAACTGAAATCAGAATTGGCTCGTTTGGCAACTGAAGTCGCATGTCTCAAGAGCTTTCTCGTCAAGAAGAAGCCGACGGGAATTTCATCCTCTGGGGATGCTACTCATGACGAAAATTCATGCGATTCTTCTTAAATGTTTATATTGTATAACTTTTATGTACTTTTTTGTATCATTCTATGCACCACATTATGATTGTCCTCAAGTATATCGTGTAGTAAGTAGTAATTAATGTATTTGATATGTAATAGATTTAATGGTTCATCATTCGAAACTGTTTTGTAATTTTAAATTTAATTGTATATTGTTTTTGTATGTGAATGAGTTATTTATTTATGTAATTTATTGAATGTATGTACTAATTATTGTGAGCTTTAGATTTAGTTTAATTAGACACGTCCGTTTAGCACTTGTTAATGTTAGCAAAATACTTTATAATAGAGGAAACTATAAAATACTACAATTTAGTCTTATTGAGATATGTATAAATATTAAATATATATAACTCATATATAGCTTTACAGCAAATGTACCTGTCTAAAAACCAGAAGACCAATCCATTCAGTACCGTAATATTATATTTTATTTATTTTTTATTTATATCACTATCTTATATTAATTATCATTAAATTATGTATTTAAATGACACTAAGATGTACTTTGTATCAGTAGATTTAAATCTATATATTATATTAATATTAAATGTCTCTCGTCATCATTATTACAACTAACGTGTGCTGATTGACTGTGAAGAAATATTTACACACTAGTTTGTGTATGTGTGTGATACTTTTAGACGGAAATATCATATATATCAATATATTTGGAATATTTTATTATTTTCTGTAGTAATTTAATGTTTAATTATTATACAGCCTCACTACAAGATGAGGGGACTTTATTTTCCCTTATTTTATTCTTATTTATTATTTTCAAATTTCCTAAAATTTCCAACTTGTCAACATTCTCTAATGTAATACAGAATTGCTGCAAAGAAACTTATTACGTTTTGACTGAATTCTTACCTGTTCATCGATCTTAATTATTAAAACCAGTACATATACACATACATACTTTATATATACCCTTGAATATCTTATGATGATTGTTATCTATTTTGTAATCTCTGTCTGTGTAAAATATAAAATCTCTTACGATTTGACTGTAATCAAAAAGTAAATGAATGTCTTATTATTACATTATTCGCTGAACATAACACTGAACACTTCATCGCATTTCATAAAAATTGCAGAATTTTTAAAATTTTTTCAACTCCACAGCGTAATACAATCGGGAAATGATTTTGCATAATGGCTGGACATGAATACAGGTGATATTAAATTGGAATTTTTACATTTTCAGAATCTATCATTTCAAAGGGAGGACTTATAAGTACTAAAAGTACAAATATAATGTTTTAGGACATGCAAAAGTATTTATTCATTGATCACAGGGTAAAAATAAACATATGCATGCATTTTTAATTTTAGCAAGCAAATCAGGATCGTAATCAAGACGATGATGATCCTGACTAAACATTTATAATTAAATAATTGTGGCATGGGAAATTATTCCTTGAGTGGCGTTTGTTGGGTGCTGACAATCCGACACTGAATACATACAAAACGAACAAGTTTCCATGCAAGAAAACCTGTTGGAATGTTGAACAATTATTTGGAGTTTTCCTCCTGTAGCATTTTTAGGACAATTATAGGATAATAGTACATATGTAATATTATTATGTTGGGTGACATAGCATCAACAACTTAATCGTTTATAGCATTTGAGAAAATAAAAGTCCTTTAATTTCATTTAAACTCATTATATTGCTTCAGTTTCAGTGTTGTTTGCATTGTTGTTGGACTGAAAAGTAGTTCCTTATTTAAATTCGGATAAAATTAGAAAAATGTCGGGGTTTACAAAAGCGTTCTCAGTTTTGGATTACATTGTCTTCTTAGGCACTTTGGCTATCTCAATGCTAATTGGAATTTACTATGCTTTCATTAAAAAACAAAAAACAAATTCTGATTTACTAGTAGGTAAGTTTTTCATATGAAAATCAACCTAAAATTCTTTAAAAATTATGGAAACAAAATTATTAAAAAATTTCTAACGGCTGTAATTTTTTCTATAGGTGGAAGGAAGATGCCAATTATTCCAACGAGTTTGGTAATTAAACTATCTATCGAAGTTCTTTGATCGGTTTTAAATAAAATGCAAGAATTCTATTGTCAGAGCTTATTGGCAACCTACATGAGTGCTATCCTTATCTTGGGTAATATTATATTATAAATATCGTACAGCATTATTGGTATTGAAAATTAAAATTAGTATGAAATACGGTAGGTTTTGCTGGGGAAATTTACATTTCTGGAACACTAATAGCTGAGATGATATTTGGATCTCTGATTTATATTCCCCTTGGAGGTATACTATTTCTCCCTACACTTTACGGGCTCCGTTTAACTAGTGTATATGAGGTTAAAACTTTTAATTTTTATGTTTTATCATTTAATTACGGAATCAGTTTAATCTATTCCGTCTTTGCTTACAGTATTTGTCCATGCGGTTCAACAGTGAAGCTGTCAGGATCATTGCAACCGTGACCTGTAAGTAAAACGTTTGAAATTTGTCAAATTAAAAAGCAAAGAAGATTAATTTAATTTTAAACTTTATTTTAGTCATAGTACAGATTCTGATGTACATGGGAGTGGTTCTTTTTGCACCTTCTTTGGCTTTGAATGCAGTCGTTGATTTCCCTATATGGGCTTCCATTGTCGCTGTTGGCGGTTGTGCCGGTATTTATACAGCTATCGTAAGTGTTACACGTATACCAAAAGCTAGTTGATTTGTTCTAGAATGTAATCTAATTTCATATTATAAAAGGGTGGACTTAAAGCAGTGGGTATGCTATAGTATTATTTTGACTATACACGATTGGTTTTGGAATTTTAATTCAATCGAATTAATTCAATAGTCTGGACGGATTGCTTCCAAATTTTGATGATGTTTGCTGGAATGATAGCAATAATAATTCAAGGGTCAATAAACGTCGGAGGATTGACGGAAGCCTTTAAAATTGCTAATGACCATAAACGCATTGAATTTTTCAAGTTTGTCACACACACCACAAACATTTTGAATAGATAATTATTAATTTACTTTACATTTTAATAGCTTTAAACTTGATCCATTTATTCGCCATACTTCCTTTGGGTTATTTTTTGGCCAAGGAATATTCTGGTTGTCGAGTTATGGAACGCATCAAACAACGGTCCAAAGGTTTATATTTAAAATATTAAACACTTGTAAATCATACTGATGGAATGTAATGATTTGTTGATTTGTTTCAGATACTGTTCCATGGGTTCTCTTAAACAAGCTTTTCTGTGAGATTGTAAATTTACACTTTATTTTAAATATTTCAAATGTTACAAATCCTATAAATCACATTTTTGCTATTTATAATAATCTTACAGTGCATTATTGGCCACTGCACCTTTGGTGAGAAACTTGTGTTTAAAATTAAAATGATAAATTATATTATTTTTTAATTATCATGATAAATGTTTAAGGTGGCAATTACCATGTCGCTTTCTGTACTTTCCGGAATAGTTATATTCGCAAATTATGCAGGCTGTGATCCTATAACTTTGGGATTTATACAGAAAAGCGATCAAATAGCGCCATATTTTGTCCTTGAGTATTTATCTCCCACTTCAGGTCTAATGGGATTATTCATCGCGTGTCTTTATTCTGGTGCCCTGTCGTAAGTTTACGATAAATTATTATTCACACGAAAAACCATTGAAGTCAATTATCGTTATTATTTTTATTTTAATTGGCTTGTTTGTTAATTAACTGCTTAAAATCAGCACATGCGAAGCTAAGCTAGTTACTTAGAAATCATTTGATTGAAATGATAGTCATTTATGTGGTTTATGAATTTTGAATTGTTTAATTGAACCTGCAGAACGGTTTCATCAGGATTAAACTCTCTGGCCGCAGTAACATGGCAAGATTTTTTCACAAAAATAAATTTTTTCAATAAGATGAACGACGGAAACCAGGGTTTAGTCACAAAACTTATAGGTACCAAATAAGTTATGCTGATGTTATTTATCTCCAAAGCAAATTACATTATTTCAATATAAACCTTATTATAATATAGGGTTCACATTTGGCCTTATTAGCATCGGGTAATAATTTAAAACTCAATAAAAATTTAATCCGTATTTTCAGAATTTTTTGTTGAAAATATAAATATCGGTATTTTTTCAGAATGGGATTTTTGGCCGGAAATTTAGGAGGAGTTTTGAAAACGGCTTTAGTGGTCAATGGAGCTGTTTCCGGGCCACTGCTTGGAGTTTT